>PDUO01000125.1:10406-26250 GCA_003008705.1 Pezicula radicicola
ATATTTATAACTTCTTATATAACCTCCTTTCTACTTATTTTTATAAACTAATCTAATTCTAAAAATAAATTAACCTAGCCCCTATATCTTATAACTACCTTATTCTACTATTACTAAAATTAAATTAACCTAGCTCTAGGTTAGTTAAGTAATAAGAGATAGGTTACTACTAGTTATATATATCTTATAATAAGACTTAATCTAATTAGTTATATCTAGAAACTATAATAGTATCCCTTTATAATAGTTATAATAACTTGATAGATTAATAGATTATACTATTAAGTATAGTCTAGTAGTATTTAATTATTTAAGAGTAGCTTATAATTAAAAGGGGGGGGGGGGGGTTATTACTATACTAGTTATAGTTAGTACTACTACTTACCTAAGTAGGAATTCCTATTAGATCTATACTATATCTTACTTAGGGTTATATCTAGTTATATTAGATAAGTCTTTATATTATCTTTATATTATCTTTATCTTATTATTTATTTAAATTATTATTTATTTCTTTTTTAATACTCTTATTCCTTATATATAGTCTTTAGGAATTACTAGAAATAATAAGATAAATTAACTCTTTTATAAACTTTATAGTTTTATAATAACCTCTTAAAGTTAAAGACTTTATTACTAGTTATATATATTTTATAATATTATTTAATCTAATTAATTATATTAAGAAATTATAAAAAGAAATTAATTATAAAATTATTATAATTATTAAAAATTTCTTTAATATTATAAAGTTAAGCTTTATTATACTCTAGTTTTTTTTATTACTTAATTAATAAAAAAGCTCTTTATAGTTTTATAATTACTCTTAGAGTTATAAAGCTACTAGTAGTTATATATATCTTATAATAAGACTTAATTTAATTAATTATATTTATAAACTATAAGAGTATTCTTTTATAATAGTTATAATAGTTTAAATATATTAATAACTAATACTACTAAGTTTAACTTTATAGTATTTAACTATTTAAAAGTAACTTATAAGTAAAGTAGGTAGTTATTATAATAGTTATTATAGTTAGTATTACTACTTACCTAAGTAGGAAATCCTTCTAGATCCCTACTATATCTCGCTTAGGGCTGTGTCTAGCTATATAGGACTAATATTTTAATATAATAAGATATATTAATATCTATTAGTATATATTATAGTTGTATTCTAAGGACTGCTCCTGATATACTCCGAGTTACACTGTACCCTCTCAAGCGGGAGTAAAAAGTAGCTAACGTTTACTAAAATCGGCTGACTTCTCTTTCGGTTAACGAACTTTGACGAAACGATCAACCTTTACGGTTGTTAGCTCTGGTATCCATAGGGAATTAGCACCTTTATCGCCGCTGCCGCCACCATGAATTCTTATATTGCTTCCTTCGACGAGATAAACTGTCAGACTTCTCAGGAGCGTAAAAGCTGTAGAATTCAGACTATGGGAGAGGCTGTATATATAGACATAGAGAGGTGGGGTACCCCCTACAGGAGTGCTTCAGAATAGTCTCAGATATAAAACAACCACGTGCTTTCCGGCTGACATAAACCGTCCTCAAGTTTCCCGTGGCAACGACTGCGAATACGGCGGTGTACACGACGATACTCGACGATACAAGATGATAGAGAGAACGACCACCACCTTTTGTAAATCTTGATCAAATTAAAGAAGCTGAGGAAGACTGAAGTCTATAGATGCACGCTAGCGTTATCGCTTATTCCGTTTGTCCTCCACGTCTCCAATCTCCGGCCTGAGCGAAAAGGAGTTCTCTGCCTCAGATATGTGGAATATTCCATAGGCTCGCCGAACTAATAGCTCCAAGCCTTGTTAGATTCTTTATCTGTATCCACGAACCCGCCCTTCACATCCACTCCACGTGACCAAGTAACCGAAAGGTGCAAATGCCAAATTCTCCACCCCTCCTCTTCTGTTCTTACAAACTGCCATTGATAAGGACCTCCAAACGAATAGTGCTCTCCCGGCTTCGCCAGATCCGGTGTAGCAGCAAGGAACAAGTATGCAGAACCAGTAGCTTTATTAGGATCTTCCGGATCGAGCTCAAATTGCATATTCGACATAGAATGCACCGTTGCGGCGTACCGCTGCAAAGAGATGCGGACCTTCTCTTCAATGGCAGGTCGCCCAGTGGTGGTGTGGAGTCGCTCGAATGCCAACCTGCCTTCTGGGGCATAGCAGTTGGCGTAGCCCCAGAAGTCCTTCGCGTCGGAGACGTTGCAGTACCGGTTCATCAAAGTTGTGAGCTCGTCCTTGGCTAAGAGGATACGCAGTGTCTCCTCCACCGATTGTTTGCTAGCCATTTCGCTTAAGTATTGGATAAGAACGTAGGTAATAGAATAAGTAAGGTAACTTAGTATATGAATATGTTTCGACAGTCGACTTAGATATTGAATTTGTATCGGAAATGGAAGTCAAAACAGCAATTGAGATATCTACAAGAATTAATATCAAATGGAAAGCATAGATATTTATATTGCATTATTGTTTTAGTAGTACGCGGATTAATTCTAGATATTACCGATCCTTCTCCACTTTTGCTGCACTTCCATTGGCCACGGACACTCTTCGCCGCAGATATATAAACACCGAAAATGCCTATACCGGTAAAAGTGTGACGGAGATTATCACCCGCCATCCTTGCCTATCGTCGTAAGATTATGTGCCAGCAAGCTTCTTTTCCGTTCGTCCTTTTTATCTTCAATTTGAATGCTCTCTAGTGGTCAAAAGGACCAGTATGCATAATCTTCACTTTGTCGTACTCCAGTTACAAGATGAGAGCCGCCCTGTGCAAACCGCGACTAAGTTCGGGGAGACTTATTCCTGGCGTTTGGCAATATCGCCATATCTCTACAACGCATCGTCCCAGGCTTCAACTAGAGAATAACATGAAGAAAATCATCGTCGCCGGTGGCACCAATGGTTTCACACACAACACACAGTTCCAGGCGCGGGGAAGCGCAAACTCCGGCTTCGCTCTTATGGTAATTTTCTTGTAGTGAAAGCTCAGCTACTCCGCTATGAATGTTCTAGAGAGCTTACGAAAATAGTCTTCAACAGCCATGTCATCGTTGAACCATCAAGTAATCATAGTAACGGGCGGTGCATCCGGTATTGGCCTTGCAACAGTCAAAAGATTGATATCGCTAGGCGCCATCCCAGTCGTAGGCGACCTGCCAAAAACTACACCCCAAAGCCTGAGTGAAGATTCAACTAAAGGAAAATCTTTTTACTACCACCTAGACGTCACCTCGCGTGATGCGTGTCATACCATGGTTCAAGATGTCGTCAAGAAGTTCGGCCGGTTAGATGCGCTGGTGAATAATGCGGGAATCTGTCCTGTTGAGGGGGAGATCGCTCCCGATAGCCTGTTCCACAAGATTATGGCAGTCAATCTGACGGGTGTTTGGCATATGGGTACGGAGGCCATCATGCAAATGAAACAGCAGGGAGGGACTGGAGCTATCGTGAACACTGCCAGCAATGCCGCCTTAAAGGGGTTCTCAGGGCTCGCTGCTTACAGTGCTTCCAAACATGGAGTGCTTGCCCTGACAAAGTCCTGGTCAAAAGAGTTTTCAGGACGTGGCATAAGAGTCAATGCTGTGGGCCCCGGTAAGCTCTCCTTAATCCAAAATCCTCTGTTGGTATCTATGCTCATATGAAGGGTCTCATTAGGTCCCACGAATACACCGATGATCGTCTCCACCGGCTCGACCAACGAGATCGATGAGGCTTCTGTCAAGCAATGGTTAGACCAAGTCCCAATGGGGCGTATGGCACAACCCGAAGAGGTTGCCTCTACCATTTGCTTTCTTCTCAGCAGTGAATCAAGCTACATCTCTGGACAGATACTCCGAGTGAGCGGAGGCGAAGGTGATTGACTGTTTCCTTGACCCGAAGATAATATTGAAAAGAACGTATGTTCTCCTGTTAGATAAATATCTAGGTCCGCAACAAATATAATAATTTCACTTCTAGTCGTGTGGCTGAGAAATAGCATAGACAACATTTTATTTCTCACTTGAATTTACATGTGCTAAAAGTTAACTACCTTAGACTTAGCCTGAAATAAATGATGACGGATAGACCGCCACAACTGTCGGCGATCTTATCAAGAAGTTTAGGAAGAAAAATATCAATCCTGTTGACTGTGTTACCATAGACAACTTTATTAGGGATGGGGACGAGTACGGCTACTGCTTGCTACATTCCCGTACTCCACACCGTTTCTTACCTTCTTTCTTGTTTGCCTCGAGATTCTTCGGCTCCTCTCTCTGTAAATAGCAGAAAAGTCACTAATGACTGCCCATTTCGATGCATGGGAGACACGTGAAGAGATTCTTGATCTTTAGTTGCGTCAAGAAGTCCTCACTGCTGTCATCATTATACCAGTTATTGCAGAGCTGTATATTGTCACTAGGGTTTCCGCACTCTGAGAGAACAATAACGACAGCTGTGGATTGTATAGTGCCCGACCACAAATAACCGCGCCCCTAGCCGAATTTCTTAAAACGCGTCGCGTCTTCCCTATTACACCCTACAACTATAACCCTATAATACCACTACAACGTTGAGCCCTTAGGCCTATATCTTCGAATATTCAAAGGAAGAAGTAACTTATACTATATTAGAGAGGATAGATTATAGGGGCTAAGATATTTAGCTATTTAAATAAAGAGATCTTATATATACTTAAGGTACCTAAAATAATAGTTAGAGATACCCTCTCCTATAACGAATTATAAGATAATAGATATTTATTACCTAGTCGAGACTAAAAGAAAGACTATTTAGATACTAATAAATATTATCTATTTTAATATATATAATTATATCTAAAGGAAATATATATATAAGTTAAGAGAGGTATAAACCTTAATATATTATACTCTACTATTAAGTATATCCTCTAAGCTAATAGTATAATAAGCTAGTATATAAAATAATACCTAGTACTTATAGAAGCTTATATAGTTACTTAACTTACTTAGTATAAAGCTAGAGAATATTAGAGTTATAAGGAGTAAATAATATATATATAGAGTAATAAGTATATAGTAAAGTAAGGTATAAGTAAAGAAAGGGTATAGTACTTTAGAATACTAAGTTAGAAATAAGATTATATAATAATTAAAATATATAATAAAAGAAAGGATCTTTCTACTATAGTCTAGGGTTACTTTTAGAGAGAAGGAGAGAGTAAAATTAATAGATCTAATCTATATATATTAGATAAGAACTTTAAGAGTAAGAAGTATAGATACTCTACTTATTTATATATAAAAGTTATTAAAAACTAAATATCTAAGTACTTTAAACTAAATAGAATCTTTATATAAGATAAAGCTTAAATATATACTATATAGATAATTATAAAATAGTTTAAAGAGATAGATATAGAAGTTATAGACTAACTAATAGTCTTACTAGATTTAAACCTAATTAAGTATATCTAGTAGTATTTTAAAATAAGGTATTAAAGAACTACTCTAAACTTAGTAATATAAGTAAGTTAGAGAAGGTTTAATAGACTTTAGAAGATACCTTAATTAAAGCTTAGAATAAATTACTTAACTCTCTATTTTATAGTCTAATAGAGAGTATACTATAGAGGATAGTAGTATATATTATAGTAAAGGGGTAGTATATAAAATATTAGTAAGCGAAAACTTAGGTATATTAAAGAGCTATTATTTATCTATATATATTAAAAAAATCAAGTTAATTAGAGTTGTGTTTCTAGAGTTATTTTAATTTAAATTATAGGTGGGAGAGATTGACTTAGTGGGGCGCGGTTATTTGTGGTCTAGTACTGTACCATAGCACATCTTGACGTTATACAGATTCCTAGATCGGACGGGAGACTGGCACAGGGCCCCATTTGGGGGACTCTTGGCAAGGTACTTAGTAGTTTCGGCATCTGAAACGTTTTCGGCAAAACTTTGTGGGGTTGTGTCTTTCGGTATTTCTTCTCCGTGCTCTGAAGGGCCGGCGAACTATTTCACACCCAGCAAGGGTGTCTCTAATCCTTGAAAGTGCGGCCATCAACCGCCTCTCTGGAGCACATAACCATTCATTTCCTCGGCTTTGTTCGCTTACGCTGTCTTTCACTTGTGTTTCGGTGACTTTGGCTAATCAGTTCTGCAAAAACATAAAGTACCATCAGCACCAGCAAAATGTTTCAATCGGCTACAAGACACAATATCCGGCTCATGTGTGCACTCTTTGTTACGATCTACCCTGACACTCTACCAAAAACGTAATTTTGATTGCTCGGACGCAATAAGGAAATTTGACAAGATCAAAAAGATGGAATTGCTAAGAATGATGTCGTCTACGCCGGTAGACTTGTACAGGATCTTACGATACTTAGGCCTCGGCGCTGCAGCCGTAGCTATCACTGTAAGTCCCCCAACAATCCAACAAGCCAGTGCAAGCAATGTAGCCAAAAACTGATTCTTTCAAGTCCACCATCTACTGTATCGCCCTCTTCATCTACAGAGCCTATTTTCATCCCCTCTCCAAATTCCCCGGCCCGCGCCTCAATGCACTCACACCTATTCCCGTTATCTCCTCGTTGATCCGCGGTCGTCTTCCCCATGATATGAAAGCACTGCATGAGCGCTACGGTCCGTTTACTCGCTTTCTTTTGCACATTCCGCCTCACATTACTGACCCTCATAGGTCCCGTCGTGCGTATCGGCCCCAACGAGCTAATCTTCAACACACACACCGCATGGAAAGACATCTACGCGAGCCGCCAAGGCCATACGAACTTTCCAAAAGACCCGGCTCACGGAGGACCTGTGAGATCTGTTGGACCAAAACAGGTGGTGCCACTTCTCGTGGAGCGCAACGAGGCGAGCCACGCAAGACAGAGACGCGTACTAGCACATGCATTCTCGGTGAAGGCGTTGGCAGAACAGGAAGAGATGGTGGTATTACATATCGATAAACTGATTTCCAGCTTGAAGCGGTTGGCAAAGGAAGGGGTGGATGCTGACTTGTGTAACTGGTTTACATTCCTCACTTTTGATCTTATAGGTGATCTAGCTCTTAAGGAGAGATTTGGCTGTTTGGATGCTGGTGAGTTCCCAAAAGTAAAGTTGCTAGGGTGACACTGATTTATGTGTGCTGGGATATAGGGGAATATCAGAACTGGGTTACTCTTCTGTACAAGTCTATTCTAGCCGGTGCTTTAACTCAAGCGACAAGACGATTTGCTAAGGCAGGAAGCTGGCTGCAGACGACCTTAATGCTGTTTTTCAGGGATGTGCAAGAAAAGAATAAGCAGCATATGGAACTTGCACGGGAAAAGGTGATGCAGTAAGTCATACACAGGTATCTCTAATCCTCTGCTGACTTGTCAGACGTCTCGGCAATGAAGATGACTCACATCGGGATTTTATCTGGTATATCCTCAAGAATCAAGAACGCTTCAGTATTTCGCAAGAGGAGATCATAGCTAACTCTGCCCTATTCCTGTAAGTACCTTGTACACCTTCTCACACCTGCAAGTCTGGAAACCAACAAACACAGCATTGCCGGTGCCGAAACAACAGCAAGCTCCTTGTCTTCCACAACAGCATATCTCTTTCACCATCCACGCATCTACGAAAAACTTTGTGCAGAGATCCGATCCACATTTCCTACAGCAGAGTCCATAAATCATAATGCCCTGGTAAAATTGCCCTACCTGAACGCGGTCATACAGGAAGGTCTCCGGATCCATCCTCCTGTCCCGGCTAGTACTCTACGCATGATACCCCCGGGTGGCGACACCGTGGACGGGATATGGCTCTCAGAGGGAACTACGGTCTCGGTGGGAAACTGGTCCGCTTCGCACAACCCTCTTAATTTTCGAAACCCGGATGAGTTTATTCCTGAAAGGTGGATTGATGAGGAGTATAAGGATGATCATAAAGAGGCCATGCAGCCCTTTTCACTGGGCCCAAGGAACTGTATCGGGAAGAAGTGAGTTGATGAATGACAAGTTACAGGCAGCCTGATGAGGATTTTGCTGACTTGTGGTATTAGTTTGGCGATGATGGAGCTGAGGCTTACGTATGCGCACCTTCTCTGGCATGTGGATCTGAGAAGTACAGATGGGGCGCCAAGATGGAGTGCACAGAATATCGTGGAGAAAATGGGGTCGTTACAGGTATGGGATAAGCCGCCACTTTTGGCAAAGGCTGTCACAGTTCAGAGGTAAAATGAGTTGACTGTATAAGAAGAATAGTCTCACTAGGTTTCGCGTCCAGGTTCATCAGTTCAGGTTGAATTACGATTATCTGATAGTAATTACTACCATTTATTTGGATGACATTCCAGCTCTCTTCCCTAGTGACTTGGATTACATATGGGACAGACCATAGGCAACGAAAACCCAATCGTCACGCAGTCACATAAGCCAATGTATGTAACGTTTAATTAGTGATAGGGTAGTTCTACGATCTAAGGTGTGGAGAGTGTGGGGAGGAGAATGAGAAATATGTCCTATCAGAGCATTGAATAGTAGGTAAAATAGTAGGGAAGACTAGGTAAGACTATCGTCTTCGTAACGGCGAGCCGGGCATATATTTCCGCTATTACGAAGCCAACTTCCGTTGGTGCGAAAAGAGAAACGAAGATTGAAAGGATTAGGCTTCTGTTATGTCATATTATGCAACTCAGTTCGACTAAGTTCGTGCCATGACTGCCATGAATCCAACGATAAAACTATACTTTCTAGATCTAGATTTCTCGTCTAGTAATAGAGAATGCAAATCTATTTGTTTTGACGGTCGAACTCTCTGTGAGAGATGCCCGTGTGAAGGATGTGGGCTCTGGTTGTTGAAACTTGCTTCTGGATTTTACCTCCTAGCGTAAATCACTGGTTTCGAGGGCTAATTGAGAAAAAGCAGCCCGTTGCATGCACGTGACTATGTATTATACAGCTGAGGTGATCGAATTGGGTGTAGTGATCACACACAGAGTAGAAGAAAGGCAACAGGCGCAAAGACTAATGTATTTTAATGTCCAAAGAAGTATAAGTAGACTCGTGTCTTGAGGGAAGGAGAGTTCTTATGAGCTCTCCCACGGTAGGTACATAAATCTGAGCTAGTGTTTATATATATATGATTGCTATTGGAAGCTGGAACTGGAAATGATCTTCTCCGCACACGTGATATCCGCTTAGGTACCCCGCAGATGGAGCTTTTTTGAAGCTAAGGCATAATACAAAGTCAACGTCGTCTGGTATACGAGAGTCAACGTTTCAACATCAACAAAGCCCTTCGACAAGCTGTGGGCTGTAGCAGGAAGTCGACTCACTCTTTACGGACCACTAGCGTCTGCTAAGACCCAATCTTGCTGACCTTACCTTTTCTCTGTACGTAGAGACCAGAAGAAAACAACCTGAATCAATAAGGGGGGCTCAGAGGGCTGTGCGCCGTATTAAACATGGCCGGTGCAACCCCTGAACAGGGCGGCGAAACGCAACCTGGAAGGACTCGTGTGAAGGCCGCATGTGAACGATGTCGCCGCCAAAAACTGCGGGTCAGTCTCTCATATCTCTATCTTTTAATGAACCAAGAAACGACAATCCCGGCTCACTCTCTCTTAGTGTGATCAAGAGCGTCCGTGTGCATTGTGCTTACGCTCAAATGCCCAGTGTATTGCCGAATCTTGCAACCCTGGAGGGTAAGCTTGACTTCAACGCCTAAACTTGGTGCTGTCTCAGCACTTTTCGCGTGCAACTCTTTAGACTACACATTACCCTAAACTGATTTGTTATACCACAGGATAAAATCTACAGGCGTACCACTATCTAAAGATGGAAGAGGTCGCCCGCCGCCTGCAGCGACGAACACGAACCAAGGTTTGTCTGCCAGCCACGCCATCCGATAACTAGTCACTTGTCATTCTGACTAGATAATAGCAGGAACAAAGAAACGGAAGCATTCGTCAAGTGTTAACAGTATTAATAATCTTCCTCAGTTTCGAAACGACACCCGAGAAACATCTACGGTACAATTGACTCAAGAGGTAAGCTTTTCAGGCACAGTTTGATGACAGACAGACAGTTACAGTTATGAGAACGAAAGATTCTGATCAAAAGATGTTACATTCTAGATTCTGAGAGACTCTGCATTTGAACCTGCGATATTAGAGAACCAGACATTTGCACTGCCAGGAGGCTCTAACCCAGACACTCATTTTTCACCATCGACCGAGCAAGATCCCGCGATTAGAGATCTAATCGGTATAGACTTCCCCGAAAAAAAGACTGCCGATTTTCTGGTTGAGTCCTACTTTACTTCTGTCCACTGGTTTATGATGGTTCTTCATGAACCAACTTTCAGAGCTAACTACGAGGAAATGATTATTTCTGGAAAAGCACCTCGCAGCCATCTACGGAAGGTCGCACTTACACTTGTCGTGCTTGCCATAGGTGCACAATATGCAACGAATGCTGCTCTCAACGCGAGTGGGCTTCAGGTTGACCTCGACTCTTTGCAATCGGTGCTCCTGGCCAAAGTACAAGAGAACATGATCACGATTCTTGATGATGGGGAGCTTGAGTGTGTACAGATATGCATCTTGCTGAGCTCATTCTACCTTTACCATGGCAAACCTAATCTTGGATTCATCATACTCGGAACTGGAGCCCGTTGTGCTCAGGCAATAAACCTTCATCGAGAGGAGACATGGCGAAAATCCACAGCGACTGTAAGAGAGCAGCGTAAGCGAGTGTGGTGGGCCCTTTACGTCTTTGACCGGTCCGTAAATTTCTTCGTTTATTAGCTGCACTATTTTGACTGATTCTTCCAGATTTGCTTCGATAATCTTCGGCAGACCTTGCTGTCTCAAGGATTCTGAGTCCGGTGTAAGTATGGTACAGAATATGGGGGACGCAACTTCAACACATCCGTTTCTAAACTCAATGGAAACACTCGAGGACGGTACAGTGGACTGTGTGACGATTTTCTCGTATCAGAGACACAAGTTCATGCTCTATAAAATCGCCTCGCCTATCATTGGAGACCTCTACTTCCACCAGAGCTCTACCCTCCCGGAAATGTCCAAGAAAATCAAGAGGATACATGAGCAGCTAGTGAGATGGTTCGCCGAGCTCCCTCCCGAATTGTTACTGAGTGAACGAGACCAAAAGATTGATCGCGCAAAGTCACCAATCGAAACCATTTTCGAATTGCAAGCTCTCGCTCTCCAGCTAGCTTATGACAACATCCAGATCCTATTACATAGACCATTTCTATCGTACAATGGCCAGGGCCATCGCCCATTCTTTGGATCAAATATCCCCTCACACATACAACGCGCTTCTCCAGGTCTAGACGAAATCCCTAGCGATACCTCTACACCGGCAAGCGCTCAAGATTACTTCTCTACCAGTAAACTACAGTGCTGGGAGTCAGCTCTTCGTACATCCCAGTTATACAATTACAAGGATTGCCTACTGGCAGCGACGGACACCCACGCTGTCTCGTACATCGGCATTCACCTATTCACAGCTGGCATAATACTTAGTATTGTTGCACTCTCCAAACCACTTTCTTCCCAGGCACAAGAAGCCAAGCAAGCAGTCGGTTACATCCTACACATGCTCAAGTGCCTTGAAGACCGAATACTGCTCTCCAGACAAAGCGGGAAGATCTTGGAAGAGCTTGTGAGACAGATTCTCTTGAAAGAGATGGGAGCAATTATGCCGCACAGTACGAGCGTGGCGCGGCTATTCCCACGATCGAGCGGCCGTACGATGGACTCGTCGAGGATTATGGTCAGGACGTCTCCAATGTCTGAACATGATGTACTAGGACACCTAACACAAAGTCAAGATCATCGCCAAAAGCGCATTTTGGACCCCGCTTCTGGGGATGAACTGTATCTAATGGGAGGCAGAGACACTACTGATGCTAGTGGACTATATTTCCAGGACCCTATGCTTTTTGGTCATGTAGCCCTTGAGAATACTGATTTCCAGGAGGGAATTACCAATGTGCAGCAATGTAAGATATTCATCAACTCTACATCGTTCCACGACTCTTACCAAGAAGCCCTCTTGATGCCTTCTTTCATAATCTCTCCCCACACCTTTTGTTCGCTTTTGAACACATCTGACAAACCTGCAGTTATGTTTAGTCAATCCGAAACGGTGAATACCGGATATACAGATCACAACGGAGCCCTCAACCACATGGGCCATTCAGCATTAATCGGTGAGAACTACACAGTCGGAAATATAAGTGGGGGATTCCCTGGTCAGGCCTGGCTTTGGGAGCCGCCTTACACATAATTAAAGTATCCTATCCTCTCCAATTCATGGTTGAGATGACACGTATATATCATGACAGTAGAGCTTCTCGAAAGTCGAAATATCAGCGGGCTGATGTCTGAGAGTTTGGATCCATATGTACTCATCAAATCTGACACAACCTCTATTAGAGGGGGTTAGAGCCATTGATGGGTGTTTCTGTGGTTACTGTGGCAGGCAGCGTCACCGTTGTAGATTGCGTATAAATGTATCATATATAACACAGGTTGTCTCATAAGCTTGTGCTGGTGCGGTTGTTCTGAGTGCGTCGGAACTAGGGCTGTCTATGAAGTGCACGCATATATAAAGTGAATAAGTTAGACAAATGACCCACCTCCTTGAAAATCGCCTGCTTTGTCTGCCACCGGAACGGCATTCTTCTATTGCTTGCCAACTCGTTTCGGCTAGGAGTGGCTGTTCTAGCCCGAAATTTTGCACCAATCTTTTTAGTAGCGATCATCCTGGAGTCCTCTACTGCATCCACCGGATAGCTGATGTCGGATTCAAGTTCCGAAAAGCGACGTCTACGGATAATCGTTCCGATGGGACCTAGAACTGCCCTCTGTAAGTAAGTTAACTGCTAGTCATCTGCCACAGATTTTGATTTCGAACTAGAAGAACCAATAGGCGCAGTAGGAGGATAGTATTATGGAATGTTGTAAATGTAGGATCAGAGAATTGAGAGTCAAAAATTACTTGCATGTTTTTGATTGTCGGTGATGACGACTACGGTTGAACGGACTCTCGTAGCACTTGAGCCGTTTTCGAGGGCAGTGTTTGACTCTCGGCTACTGTAACGTAAGTTATGGCATAAAAAGGCGTATACCGTAATCAAAGGCTTGATATTGGATAAAAGCAGTATTCAATAGCATATTTCGGATGTCATCATCCCGGAGGTATATAAAACAACGAGGACCTCAAATCATCTCATCTATCATCTATAGATCTTGAAGTACGTGAAATTGTCTTCCGACGCTCCTTCACACTCGATAAGTATTGAGTTTGTAGGATAGTCCTCATATTGTTATCTTCTACTAACAACTCATCAGGTTGTGGGGAAAGTATATTAAATGGCCTTATTCAATAAAGGTGGAAGGTGTCACTATTCCATAACTCGGAACAGGGGTCAACAATCTGGTATGGACATATTTGTGATTCACTGTGAGTATAAGCCACAGCCACTTATCACGTAGATTAAGATACTAGCTATTTATAGCAATACAAACCAGTGAATACAGTATTCGAAGAATCAAAATCATAAAAGTCTTCTTGAACAAGCATCTTAGTTGTGAAGTGTCTAATTTGTCGACACAAAATTTGTATGGGCCTCAATGTAACCCTCCGCCTACGTAGCTGTATATCCACCATCTACCGGCAGCATCACACCCGTTACCCATCCTGCATCTTTACTTGCAAGAAACACGAATGCCCCCGCAATATCTTCTGGCTCACCTAAACCTTTCAAGGGGTGCAGTGCTGCAAGACCAGCTCTGTCATTATCAGCGTTGAGCAGTGCTCCAATCATAGCTGTCTGCACAACTATCCCCAAGTTAGCACAAAAGAAGTAAAACCATCTATTATTTGAAGGACTAATTCGAAGTCGACAGAAATACTTACATCCTGGACACACTGCATTGCAATGGATGCGATCTGGAGCGTAGTCAAGGGCGACTTGCCGCGTCAGTTGTACAACGGCTCCTTTTGAAGCGCAGTAAGACGCTAGAAAGCAGGTGTTAGACGATGTTTCTCAGTATCAGGTCTAGGAGGAGAAGTACGTGTTACTAGAGTGGCCACTAGGCCACAGATACTTGCAGTGTTGACAATCCAACCCCTTGATCCTCCTCTCCCGCCCCCCGTGCCATCACTTCTCGGCCTGATTTCCTGCTTCAACATCTGCCGGCAGGCATATTTGCATCCGAGGAACACGCTCCTGGTATTCACCAGCATTGACCTATCGAAAGTAGCCTCCGAAGTCTCGTGAATTCTAAGCTTCTTCTCATGACTCCCCTCAATTGCAATTCCAGCATTATTAACTATGATATCAAGTCGTCCAAACTCTTTCACAACTGTATCAACCAGATTCTCGACGCTCTTTTCATCGGCCACATCCCCTCTGATAAATATTGCTTTGCCGCCCTTCTTTTGAATAAGATCGTGTGTAGAGCTTGCAGACTCATCATAAGCGTCTGGCTTCTTCTCCACGTAGGCCCTCTCTTTATTAAAGCTCTTTGGTATTTGACGAGGAGTGGGAACGAGGTCTATGCAAAGAACTGAAGCTCCTTCTTGGGCCCTGTTTGGTACAACTTTTCATATACTATATACTCTATATCAGACGTCTACACGGACCTATATATAGAACTTGAGTGTTTAGCTACTACTCCTATATAAAAATACTATATATTATATCTAAAAATGTTCTATATAATATAGTATATTTACTAGTAAAAAGTATATAAAGTATATAGACCTTCTACCCTCTATCTATTAATAAAATTCTATTATATTCTTTATTATAATTATAAATATAATTATACTAGATGATTTTAAGATTAATAACTTTAAACCTTAGTATCTATTAGAGTTAGACGATTATAACCTTAATAATAATAAGGTTACTATTATAGTTATTATTTTAGTAGCTTATAACTATAAGTAAAATTACTCTTTAAAGATCTCTTATTATACTTTACCTTTAGATAATTATAAATATATATAAGAGCTCCTCTAGAGTATCTATCTCTACTATTATATAAAAGTTCTATATATACTAATAGAGATATTTAAAAAGCTTATTAAGGCCCTAGTCTAGTTAGAGCTCTAAGGGAATAAGTATATAATAATTAAAAAGAAACTTATAATATTTCTTTATATAATAGATTAAGGAGTTTTAAATTATAATATATAAGAGAGATTTTAATATTTAAAAAAGATAATTTTTAAATAAGTTTATATTTATTATTATTAGTCTTTAATACTAATTATCTATTATAAATACTTTTATAATATTCTCTAATATTTATTTATTTTATATTATAATATTATTTACTTATTTTAAATTATTAATCCTCTTCTTAGTTAATTTATAAATAATCTAAAATTTATTTATTTTAATAATTATTTTAAAGTTCTTAATAGTATTTATATTATTATCTATATATTAAAATTAAAAGAGATACTATATATAAACTAAAAGAGATATAAATTATAAAATATTCTTAAAGTTTATAACTTTAAATTTAAGTTTAATTATATATTCCTAGATTAAAAGAACTTTATAAATAACTATATAGTATTAAAAGATTCTATTAATAAAGATTAATTTAATATTCTAAATAGATTTTATTATTTTATAAATATTAAATACTCTAATATCTAATAACTTTTAGTTTTATAATATAAGACTTAATATTATTATTTTTATATTCTTTTTAAATATTTAATAATTATTTAAATTAAACTTATATATAAGTTTATAATAATTTATAACTTTATTTAATAAAATTAATTA
>PDUO01000125.1:37127-56286 GCA_003008705.1 Pezicula radicicola
ATTATATATTTAAGTATACTAAAATTATATATATTTACTTACCTATATACTTTGCTTTCCCCGACTAGGAGTGAACGTAATAAAGGAGGCCCCTAAGCGAAGGCCGACGATTATACGCCACTAAATTTGCACCACTCGTTCTCCGCCCTCCCTTATGACCGAATGCTGTACAAAAAATGTAGAGGTCTCGAACTCACGACTCAACGCTTCTCATTCTCGCCTGCGATAAAGTAACGAAGTAAGACTGCATACAGGAACCAGCTACTAGCTTCACACACTAACCCATCACTGTCACCCCGCATCTGCAGTCTCCTCTTCTTTGATTCTCCGGAAACCGCATCTTTGCTTCTTCGTATCTTGCTCCACCGGAAACCCACTCTTTCATTCTTCGTAACGTGTTCCACCGGAAAGATTACCTAACAGATTACAGCTCACATAAAAGCTATCAGGATTTTGGCATCCCCGAAAAGACTCCGATAAACTCGGAGCCGGCTGATGATCTCTGACTTCTTTTGGCGTTTGTACACCTGCGGTAAAGAGTGTCCGAGGTCAAGCGGGGAAGGACCGGTATTGGCATCAATTCGTATACTACTAGAATGATGATAATACAATGAATTCTTTTGCTTTTCTCCTAAATATTCATTCTTAAAATCATTTCCATTGCGGTTTTTATTTCCCAAATCAAGGTCACCACTTAAGTCGTCAGTCAAAGCGTATTCAAAAACTACTCGTCACGTTATTTCCAAAATGGCTCCCCAAGACAAGGACGAGCTGGCAGGGCAACGTTTCAAGCCTCAACTGTACAATAAGAAAATCATCGTCACGGGCGGCGCCAATGGCACGGGTGAAGCTACAGTAAGAGCATTCGCTCGGGAAGGAGCTTCAGTCGTATCCCTCGATATTGCCGATGAGCAGGGGCTTGCCGTAGCAAAATCTGCTACCGAGACTGGACCTGGCACTGTCAGCTACATGCATTGCGACGTAAGAGATCAGGCTGAGGTTGACAAAGTATTCAGCGAGGCCGTATCCACCTTGGGTGGACTGGATGTCCTCGCCGCGATAGCAGGGACCGAGGCTATAAAACCAGCGGAGAGTCTCACGGGAGCTGATATTGACGCAATGGTCAGTATTCACCTGAAACATACCGTCTTTACGAATATCGCAGCATTCCGCACCATGAAAACCGCGGGCAAGGGGTCTATCATCAACTTCGGCTCACATGTTGCCATTACGGGCCATTTTCTGGAACTGTCTGCTTACGGCGCTGCGAAAGGGGCTGTGCAGGCCTGGACGCGCAACGTAGCAAAAGAATGGGCGAAGCATAATGTAAGGGTTAATTCTGTAAGCCCAGCTGTATGGACTCCTCTTGCGCGACGGATTGTAGGTGGGCTTAAGGCGCAGGGGAAATCGAAGGAACACGACGATTACTTTGCATTCATGGTGCCCCTGGGAGGTGATCTGGGCGATGTTAAGGATGCTGCGAATCTTGTCGTCTTTTTGGCGAGTGATAATTCAACCTTTATCACGGGACAGATGATGCAGTGTGATGGTGGCCAGGTCTTTGCTCGTTAAAACGATCATTAAATGGACATGGAAATCTCTGTAGAGTATCTTAGGAGTCTAATACCAGCCTATATATGAAACTGGTATATGTCCAGAAAATGTCTAGGGATATTCAACATTCGTCATTGGTGAGGAAGTTGAGCATAATATACACCGGAATGTTGAGTGGTATCGGAGAGATTTCTTGTCTAAGGAAAGATACCTTGGTATCATATGAGTTGTTCCAGATCACGTCTACACAAGTGTTTGAGATTCCCGACCCTGATTGGACTAGCTTCCTACAACAAAGGAGAATAGCATTTATAGGCATTTGACGTTCAATGCAGAATCTATAACCGACCCTGTCTGTGCTGGTATGTATAACGCAACAAACCACTTCTATACAATGGATGAACGATAAGTAGTATAGGCAGTCTAGTTCCAGCAGACTTGACGCAACAAATCAAGGTACTGCTACACAATTCTGATCAACGCCTGTATTCTAAAGTCTAAACAGAGGCCTGCATCTCGCCCACACCTCTTTCTGTGTTGAATCGAATACCTGATGCTTGCCGTCGTACAGGCGGTGGGTACGATTGTCTGTGCCGAGAAACCGAAAAACCAGATTCCTAGTCAAAACTTTGTGAGTGGGTCATCCCGTGTCCAAGGTACAAACCAGGGTCAAGATAGTGGCGTTCTCATTGCATGGATATGGTTATTTTCACAGTGGCACAGTTGGCACACAAGGAAAATCTGGGGGACTTGCGACACACGGGCATCCTGGGTGGGTTTAGGGATGGCAACTTGGCATTCGCGAGCTATTAACCCTTACTCCGAATGGACTCACAGCGCTCAAATGGAGCCTGTGCTTCAAGGGAAATACTCAAATCTATAATAATTAAAGTCTTTGATTAGCTCAGAAAACTTGATTTTTCGTGCCAAAAAGAAAATTTGAGGTTATGTTTAAATACCTTTATTCATTTCTAGGTCCATCTGGAGTTGGGAGAGCAGATTATTGGCCTTGCAGATCAAAGCGTTGGAAGTAGATGTCCAAGTATCTGAATAGTCATAAGAGGAATATGAACGTATAAAGAGTGATGAACAGTGATTCTATTGATAATGATAAAGATGAACCTAATAAAATCATCCAATATATAGACATATATGGCCCCCGTGGCCTCAAAGACTTCCCTAGTCAGCATCATGTTACCAACCTAATATCACCTGCATTCTGACAGTGAGTTTGATGAAGTGACTCAAATGAGAGAGGCCAGATTGACAAAGTAGGCGTTGTTTCGCGAAGGATAGTAATGGCTAACAAACGTAAATCGATTGGTGAATCGTACAAATTGTTCTCCTGTCTTTGTGTGGTCCACTGAAAGTAGAGGTGTTTCTATATCTCGGGCATAGCTGGGATGCCACAGATCTAGAATCTTTGACCATGACCCCTCGGACTCGGAAATTCGTGTTTCAAACCTCATGTTCAATATCCGCCACTCGTGGCACTCTATGCAGTCTCAAGTTGGAGAACTTCGCAACCATCTCAATCTAAGAGCGTAGGTTAGCAAGAACACTGGATATCATGCCGTACTCACACATTGCTGAATCGTTTCTACATCCTCAAACGAGACGCCCACGCGCCTAGTTCCCCGCAAATGCCAGCCGGTCTCTTTTGGCAGGTTCTGAATCATGATTCCGGCTAGGACCACCATTTCGGTGTCGATAGGACCGAAAATCGTGTGGTCAGACAGGAAGAGGCCATAGGTGATTTCTTGACAGATCCATACTATACGAGACACCGTGAGCTTTTTGATTCTGTTTTGAAGCACAGTGAAGAGCAGTGGAGTAGGTACTGAAGTCTTTTTGTGCAGACAGAGTACTGTCGGTCTTTGCTTGATTATGCAAGAATATCTGATCCAGCCACTTCATTCCTCGAGCATGATTCTTGGGGCCAGACTGCCAATTTTGGCTTCATATCGCCAATCATTAGCCCTTGCTGCTTTGCCCGTCCCTAGGCCTCCGCAATATGCCAGGTATCTTACCGTGAGAACGAATAGTCTTTATCTTCCTCTCTTTCGAAACTGGTAATTGCAAAGACTGCTTCAAGCGGCTTACACACGCCAATTATCGACACACATTTGACGAGGCCTTCACGCAATCGTCGCATCAACTCTTGACGAGAGCTTGCGGTGGAGAATTCGGGCTTCTCAATGAGATATTTATAAAGAGTTCCGACGTGCTCGGGTTCGCTGCTGCCTGCAAGCGCAGCAAGCTGGCACCGGATTATTAAGTCTCCCTTGTTGAAGCATTGGTAAAACAGAGTGTGAAGAACATACTACCACGAGATACCATTTGTTGTCTCCAACCGTCTTGTGTGGGAACTTATTTTCAATGGCTCGGAAGAGAGCAAATGCACCGTCAGCACTGGGCTCCTGGTACTCTTGAAGTGAACCCATCTTAACAATATTGAAGGGTGATTAAGACTTAGTTTTGCTGATATCTCTGGAGAGAAAAGCCTTAATAGAGAAAAAGGTTAAGGTCAGATCAGCGTCTGTCAGAGACAGCTCCCCAGCCGAAGAGACTTTTCCACTGCCTACCGTATCTGGAGTCTCCACACAAGGCTATACATTTGCAGCCCCGGAAATATATCCCCGCCACTAAGTAACGCCAATTCCTCTAATGCCAACTAAATATCTCAAAATCCATCAGGAGAACAACTCCACACTAAGTAGCGTCAATCCGGACTAACTAGGTACCGTCAATCCGACTATCCGGACTAATCCTTGCAAATCTGTCAGGAGAACAAGTCCACAACTACACACTAATTGCGTCTGTAGCGCGAATCTGGACTAATCCCTGAAAATCTGTCAGGAGAACAACACTATGCTAGGACCCTAAGAAGCGCCAATCTCGACTAGTCCCTAAAATGAGGTGTCAGGAGAACAACTCTACACTAATTAACGCCAATTCCGATCAATCCCTGAAAATATATCAGGAGAACAAAGTCTTGGCCACGCACTATAGTGCTACTTTAGGCGAGTAGTAAGGATATATTGTTGGGGTTGTTTCCCCGCCTAGTTTATGTACTTTCATTTGCTGCCATTCGGGATCCACCATTGGATACCTTTATCCACTCACCTCCACCTCTTTTCAAATCCCAGGAAGGTCGACCCTCGTCACGTGGTAAGACTGTGCCAAACCCGTTCTCTCAATCGTAATGGCTCCCCGCAACCCCGCGCCCCACTAAGGCTACCTTTCGATAAGTCTCCTCGACCCCTCCATGCGAGGCTGCTATAGTCGAGACAGCTTTCCCCGTCCCTCTCAAACCATTTTTTTTTTTTTTTTTTGGCATTCAACATAGAGACTATGAACATGAACCAAGAATTTGAACACATCATGTCACCTGTTTCATACTATTCACCACCTAACTATCGCGGCGAAGAAGCACGATCGCCTAAGGAGAAGCCTCTAGGGCCGCTTCTTGCGTGCTTGGGATGTCGCCCAAGAAAGATTAAGGTGCGTCCCAGCTAGGGAAGAGAAGCTCTATAGGTCATCATGTTTCCTCTGACGAACAATCTGAAAAGTGTCACCGAGACGAGAATAGCTGCAGAAGATGTAGACGCCTGAATATACCCTGTGTTGCGCCCAATGACGATGAGCGAAAGAGGTTTGTCTCCTGTTCACCACTTCCAGAATTCCGCAGCTTAGGGGACGATCTGTGCTGACCTTCACAAGGCGTTATTCCAAGAAATACATCAGCGAGCTGCAAGAACGTATTGATATGCTCGAGTCGGCCCTAACTGCGGCTCGCAAAGATTCGGCAGCAGCGCCCGCTCAAGTGACCTCAGTCACTCCTCCCACAGCTGTAGCTGTCATTCCAGATGCTAGCGATCTAATGACCCCGAAATCAGCATCTGGTCCAGTCGGAGACTCCTCAATGCCCTATAACTTTTGCCCAGAGCCATCAAAAATACCAGACAATATCATATCTCGACTGTGCGGACGGCAATCGCAATTCAATAATGACGAGATTGGTCAACTACGCTTCTTTGGTCCAACCTCGAGTTTACATGTGACTGAGAGCGTATCGTCTTCCATCTTCCATCACTGTGATAATTCCGCTGCCTTTGGAAAGCTATCTCAGGGTTGTGTGCCACCGGCCCTGCAAGAATATCTACTGGACCTTTATTGGACCTATCAGCACAATGTCCTTCCAGTCGTTTGTAAAGAGGCATTTCTACGTGACATGAAAGCTGGGCGAGGTCCCTATTACAGCAAGTGTTTGTTGTATTGTATTTTCGTTTCCGCCACCAGAAGTTCCGAGCGGCCAGAATTAAGGGCTCTTTCGCTTCCCTCAGAGGATGGTGAGCCTAATCAACCGCTGCTCTTCAAGCAGGCTACTGCACTACTAGACGAGGAACTCAAGAACCCTGGCATAACCACAATACAATCGCTGCTGCTATTGAGCGTGCTTGATTGCGCTAGTTCCAGGGATACCAAAGGCTGGTTACGCGCAGGTACTAGAGAGACCTCCCTACCACTTCAATTTCAATTCTGACATAACCAGGTGTTGCCTGCCGCCTGGCTTTTGACATGGGCCTCCATGTAGACGGTTGGCTATTAGAATCGGCCAAGATTTCACCAAAGGATAGGAAAGTTCGACAGCTTGTGTTCTGGAGTTGTTTTGGATTTGATAGGTTGGTTACTCCCTTTTTTAAGTGTAAAATGAATTTGGCTGATTTGTTGCCCAGGCTCTGGTCCATGTATCTTGGCCGGCCAACTGCAATCAACCTTGCAGATGTTACCGTTTCTCGAGTCAGTAGCTGCAGGTCATCGTCCTTGGAGATGAACACATTCGCCGCATGGGTAAATCTTCTTGAGATTGGCGGGCGGATATGCGGTATCCTGTACGTGCCGCCCAAGACATGAAAAATGTTTAACTAACGATGATAGAAACGGCACTAGTATCCCTAACATGCAGTTCACAAGCAGTTTAACGGAGCAATTGAAAGACTGGAACTCCCAGCAACTAGAACCTTTACTCCAGGGCACTGCACAAAGAGCTCCAGCCGTTTATCATCTGCAGTACGTGCCTAAACACCATCCTAATGTTCCCCGATTTTGACTTGGCTTACAGCATTGCCTACTGCGCTTTCATGATATTGGTGCATCGTCCTGGTGCAGGGTTCGGTATACCTACATGCGACGCACCCGATTCCAGTACAATCTCTCGGCAGACGTGCGTGGAGCACGCCATACAGCTGACTCTCCACGTACAAGACTTTCAGCGAGAACATGGGAGCGCATCCAAAATGCTAGGTTCGGCATCGTATAATATCAGCCTCGCAGCCACAACGCTGCTGGCTAATCTAGCGGAGCAAAAGTCGACGGGCCTTGTGCGAGAAAACACGTCGCTGATGACGTGTCTCAAAGCTCTCAAGGAGATGGAGGACACTGGAAGCATAGCGCGACGGGTACGGGGCATCATTCAATCTGCCATGCGGATCTACAATTTGCACAGTCAGGCCGAGGACAAAAACCTGCTCGAGGACGCGGCGGAGATGGTGGCGAGACAGAACCGTGGCGTGCCTCATAATGAGCTCGCAGACGCCCATTTTCTGGACTCTGGAATAAATATGGATTTATGCAATACCAACACCAGTGCCTCGGACGGGCTCATGTTTCCATATTCGTTGGAAAACATGTTTCAAATGGGTAACATCAACCTGGATGAAATGTTTCCTTTTGCTTAACATGAAGTAGGCCATCAGCGCGTTAGGTGCCAACTGGAAACCGCCTGTACGAATCTCCTTGTTATCGTGGCGTTATGTGTTCCCTCTAGGATGAAGGAGATTCAGGATCTCTGTGCAGTTAAAAGATCTTTGTCCGACTGATTCTCAGTAATAGCACCAATGTAGAATAGTAAATCTATCAGGAATTTATGGAACCAAGGAGACAGGTTCTGCACAGTGATGAACTTTTCAAGCGTGTTCCAAGGATTCTACTTGCAATTTGGTCCCTATGCATCATGATCGAAATATCCCTTGAAGCATAGTTCAACTTGAGTGATCAAGAACGGCCATGATGGATGGGACCTAGATTAAGCACCCATTTTGACTATTACGTCCTGCTACACTAGGTAATTGAAATGGAAACACTATGCCTGCAAACACTATGCCAGGATTTGAACAGTCACCATTCAAGAAATTGTTCTAGTGAGTGATATACAGGGTATGTTGAGAGCTGATATTTCCTACACTACAGCCGTCCTGCTTGTGATCTTAGCAGACTTTATGTTGTCAGTCATCTCATTGATCTGGTCAAGTTTATATTCCCTCTTTATTGGCCGGCAATTTGTATTCCAAGTGTGGTCTCGACTCGCTGTTTATCATAAGGACGTTGTATTGCCATTCATGCCGACACCCTTCTTGCTCACCCTTGCGGTGTCAGATCGTCAGCTGTCTGAGTCCACCGAAGTTGACAATAACAAGCAATCCCCTGTCTTCAGTTCGCAGTTGTCCACCGTGTGGAAAGCTATAATACATGTTAGTCATCGTTCTCACAACGAGCAGTAGGATTGCTACTGATTCCGGCACAGAAGAACGGAGCAGCGGAGGGCTTCAAATCCATATTTTCTGGAAGGTGAATGCCTGCCATTATGTGAGTCGATGATGGCATATCAATCAAATATATCATCGACTCCGTAGCCTCGCATCGTAGCCTTGCCGGTCTCGCGAATTTTATTGTGGATTATGCAGCCTTTGCATTTGACTAGACCCGGATACCCTGGCTACTGTTATGCCTAGGGTATGCACGCTTTGACTCCGGTTCCCACGACTCTACGTCTCCACCATACTGCATGAGGTGGAGTTTGCGTTCAAAACCTGACTCTACCCCATGGGGTAGTGTCAGATTCATGACTCGACTCCCCACTAAGCACCCTCGTTCTGCGCAAGTCAATCCTTACTACGAGGGATTGGCCCAAAAGTCCTGGCACTCACTAGACAAGGGGTGTGTAGGCGAGAGCTGGCATAGCAACCTTCAGCGGGCCGAAGTTTAGGGTTTTATAGGCTTTGTAAGCTTAGACATTAGGGTACAGAAGCCTGTAAGCACCGCTGAAAGGAGATTTACTTTAGGCTCTTCGTGTGCTAAGAGCGTTGCTGGGCGACAGGATTATAGAGCTTGGCAGTAACAATCCCTGTCTAGCGAGTGCCAGCGATAGACTGAGCTGATCATCCGGTGGAAAGTCGCTCGCTTCAGAACTTTGCCCGACCCGGTGGAAGAGCACACACGAGACGAAAAGGGGAGCGTGAAAAACTAACAAACACCGACCTCCCAATGACCTCATCAAAGGAAACCAATGAAGCTAATGGTGAAGGAACATGTTGACCTACCTTAAGATTAAATGCATCAACTCATAATGATTTATTATAAAGAATGCAGAACCGGAAATCTCTTAACTTGAAACTCTTTATTATACCATCTATTTCTCTTCCAATCAACAGTATCAACAGTCTTCAAGTCCAAGAAGTGGCCAAAGCATCTGGTCTCTACTAATACACTACATATCGCATCTTAAGGTCATCCCTTTTAGATATTTATCCAATCCTGTTACCCAACCATACTCACAATGGGCTCACTCGAACCAACTCAAACACGACCCGAATCATTAGCCGTGCCCTACCGCGGTCCTCTTCTCCCTAATGTCGCTGAAGATATCGTTGTTCCCGGTGTAATGCAGATGGACTGCGATGAAAAATTATGGGTGCCACAAGCTAAAGACGTCTGGTTCCGACCACTCCTCCTGAACGTTAGCCAAGGCTATTTTGTCAACATCCTACGCGTTCGCAGATCTGGAATTCTTTCGCGTCACAGACACTCGGGACCCGTCCATGCAACGACGCTGAAGGGGAGATGGCATTACCTCGAGCATTCTTGGTGGGCTACTGAGGGCAGCTATGCGTTTGAGCCGCCTGGGGATATACACACACTCGAAGTCCCTGATGGAGTCGATGAAATGATCACGATGTTTCATGTTACTGGAGCATATATCT
The DNA here is from genome assembly GCA_003008705.1 of Pezicula radicicola. Classification (NCBI taxonomy): domain Eukaryota; kingdom Fungi; phylum Ascomycota; class Leotiomycetes; order Helotiales; family Dermateaceae; genus Pezicula; species Pezicula radicicola. Next base: position 46,724 of record PDUO01000125.1, read on the forward strand.
ATGTGGATCCGGACGGAGTGCCGCTGGGTGTTGAGGACGTATTTAGCAAGCTGCAGTCAGCGCGGGCTCACTACAAGAAAGTGGGAATGCCGGATGACTACGTTGATCAGTTCATTCGGTGAGGCGAAGTTCAGGAGGCATTTGTTCTAGAAAACAGCACGAGTGTGTGTGGCTAGTTATTATGGAGTTATATTGCAATAAAGTTATATTTCTGATAGTCACTGTCCCAGCCTCTACTCTTTGTACATTATATTTAGATTTAAGACAGCTCCGCCCTCAAGATGCGTTATCGATTCGAAATTGGGGCTGTCATTATTTTGCTGGCACCTCGGAAACTGCACGTAGGCGAAATCGAAATGATCATATGTACCGTAGAGCAGAGCACTGACCTTCCATCATCTGTGTCTGGACTTCCGGTACGAGTACGAAGTACGTTATGCCAGCCTCTGGAGTATCAGGTATATAAGTGTCCACACATGGCTCAACAGCACCGCAACATGTGTGGACACTTATATACCTGATACTCCAGAGGCTGGCAAGGAGTTCAGCCATACAGACATCCTTTTATACTCGACATTAAGCCTGTATTATTGCTGTGTTTTTGAGAGCTGATCCATAGATTACTTCAAATATAAGTTTTTATTTGAAGATTATCTGCTAGATTAGAATATAAATTGGGTACAAGTCATATTCCTCGACCACCGTCCACATCCAGGCAAACACCAGTCATATAGTCTGCATCGTTACTGGCAAGAAAGCTCACTGCATTACCGACGTCCGAAGGTCTGCAAATGCGACCCAGAGGTATTGAGCTCAACATCTTGTTTTGCGCCTCCGTGCTTGAGTCTTTGGCCAGAAATAGAGGCAACCTTAATCAAACAAGAATCAGGATTTGCTTAAGAATGTGGAGATTGAGAGTGGACTTACATGGCTGTATCTCCTACTGAGGGGCAGACTGCATTGAACCTTATGTTCTTCGGTGCCCATTCCGCTGCGAGAGCCTTTGTGGCCTGTAGAACAATCATTAGCGATGTTGTTTACCAACATGGACAACGGGTCGGATTTTACCGTATTGACAGCACCCTTACTTGCACCATACCACACAAGATTTGGTCTCGGGCGGGCGCCACTTGTACTCGACGTGTTGATAAAATTCCCAGGTCTTTCATTTTTCACGAAGTACGGGATCATCACCTTGGAGCTCCAGAAAAGAGACTTCAAGTTGATCCGCAACATGCGGTCAAATTCCGCCTCGGATATATCGATAGATGCTTGTGCTTTATGTAAGACGCCAGCGTTATTGACCACAACATCTAGGCTTCCAAATGTAGAGAGGATGGCGCTCAGAGCTGCTGTCCAATCCGCCTCCAGCGACACATCACCTGTAATGTAGCTAACGGCCCCTTTGGGACTTGATTTTGCTACCTTCTCTGCGTCGGCACCATTGACATCCATAATCATCACCTTTGCGCCTTCAGCGGCCATCTTTTTGACAATCCCCTCTCCAAATCCCGAGCCACCGCCTGTGACTAGGACAACCTTGCCCTGAAGCTTTCCAGCCGCCAACTCATGTGTCCCATTGGTCCCATTTGTAATCGTCATAATGAAGATGTTGTTGCGAAGTGGTAGTCGTTATTGATGCAAGTTTCTTTGCAAGTATCCTGGAAGATTCTTCTCTTGAAAGTTCGGCAATATATAAGATCTAGGAGGACACTGCGGATGTATACGACGGCTAATGATTCCCGAACATGGGCAGTTGTCAACTTAAGACCGCCGAGACATGAAATCCGGGTACCTGTATTTAACCGATATTCAAGCAGCTAGACCAGTCTTTCCAGTGGAGGGACCTGAAGTTGACCGAAGTGCGCGAATCATTCGTTGACATATAATTCAGTGGATTGCACCAGGAGTAGAAGCAATTGGTGGTCAATTCTCTGCTGCTTTGGGCGTAGTTGCGACTGACTCAGGTAATACTCATACCTAGTACCTATAGTGAACTTTACACGTGATCTAGAGCTTGCCGTCCTAGGATGCCACTGCAAAATGGATTAATGGATGACATTCCCAGTTCTCGGATATGTATCGTTGCCCTATTTTGAGACTTTATGATCTTTTGGAAACAGCAAAAGATCCTCCGAGAAGGCATCAATTCCTCGTTCAATCGATTAGAATTATGCTTGCCTCTCACGCTACAATCTATAGCATTTGCTAGTAGATACAAAGTTGCCAAGACCCTCGCTTTACTATTAAGTTATTACATCCCAGTACGTTGCCAAATCCTTCTACAATGGCTCCTTTTTTGAGACGCCATTTTCAAAGTACTGAAATGATCGATGTAAAGTGTGATCAAAATCCTCATTTCATGGCTGCTGACTTGCCTCAAATCTTTGGCACCTAGAGCTAGGCCAGTTAGCAACCACTGAGACGTCAAAAGTCCTGCTCTGGAACCATGAAGAGCATGACCCAAACTAGGCAGTGCACTTTAAGAATTCAGGCGCATGTTCGGTCAAATCAGCCATTCCAGTAGGATATAAAGGGACTGCTTTGGTGCATTATGTTGGTAGCTTGATGATTATCCTCATGACATAGTGCGAAACAACTTCAATTATAGGGAGGAAAAAGCCATGGCGACTGGCGAATAAGGGCGAGAGATACTGAAGTAGTAAATATTCAGAACAAGACAGTTCGATTTAAATATACTCACTGAAGTAGTGAGGAAAGTGAGATCGAGGTATACTCTTTGATTAAGTAATCCTTGGATCAACTCCCTGGCGGCCAAGTATAGGAAATTTTGGCTTGAACATTGTCATAATATCGGACGTATGGAACATATTATGAAATGATGTGACTAAATGATTGGGGCTTCTAGGCTAAAGTAGCTCGAATAGGGTCAAAGGTTCAACAATTGGAGGAGCTACCTCAAGTGAATAAAATTTGTTTTCTTACGCACTTTCTGGCCACTCATGTATCGGGGTCCATAAACCGCAGCGGCCGGCATTCGATCGCCGGACTCGGGCCAACGGTTTGAGGCAAAGTAGTGATCAGCGCATAGTCATTGGAGACCGGCCGTGCTATGTAGTCACCCATAATAGCTGCATATCCCCAGTTTCACCATGTCCATATGTAACCTTCAAAAGTTTACTGACTACATATGGCAAATTTGTCGGACGGAAAATGTCTTACGCCAATAGTTCTGGATTTGCTGACTTGCGCTATAATCCCAATGGTTCTAGTTTCCCTACAAGAAAAGAGCTCCCTGGCATTCCGGGAGCTCCAGAAGGAGCAGCTTGGTTCTGGGGACCCGAAGATTTCAATGGCCGATTAAATCTCCTGACACCAGCAAGGGTACTGGCTGCCACAAAGGAGATCAAAACCGGCACGGTAATTCCTTTGAATCTACCCCTGGATTTTCCGAAGGTCCCATCATTCGCACGGGAGGAGTTCAAGCACGAGATCAAATGCTTGCAACCCGGCGTCGCCTATGACGACTTATACCATCTTAACACACAAAGTGGCACGCAATGGGACGGCATGCGGCATTTTGCCCACATACCAACAGGGACGTTCTATAACAATACCCATGATGGCGATATCATCGGCCCGAAAGCGAACCTGAAATGCAGCATCCACCACTGGTCCGAACACGGCATCGTTGGCCGCGGTGTCTTGCTCGACTATCGTGCCTATGCCACAGGCCAGGGCATCGAGTATGACACTTACGAGTCTTACCAAATATCTTACGATGAGCTCTACGCCTGCGGCAAATCCCAAGGTATTGACATCCGCGCCCATTCCCAGGGTGGTGATATAGAGATAGGAGATATCCTGTTCATACGGAGTGGGTTTGTCGAAGCATATCACTCCCAGTCGCCGGAAGAACAGGAGAGGGCCGCCAGAAGGGAACATAAGATTGGTCCTGGGGATGAACAGAAATATGCTGGAGTCGCTCAGGAAGAGAAGATCATTGATTGGCTGCATGATTGCTATTTCTCGGCTGTGACTGGGGATGCTCCGTCTTGGGAGGCGTGGCCTAGTCGCGAGAGTTAGTTTGCCTCTCTATTGCGCTCACCATCATATAGATGTGAGCGTGTCTTTACTGCTGACTGAGAGCTGACGCGATGATTCTCTAGAGTACTACCTACACGAATATCTCCTCGCGTTATGGGGTGTACCTATCGGCGAGATGTGGGATTTGGAGAAATTGGCCGAGACATGCCGGGAACGCAAGCAATGGACATTCTTTGTTACCAGCTCTCCTGCAAATGTTAAGGGTATGTCGTCTGTTACTGACTCACTGCACGGCTATGTACTAATTCAAGGCTCTAGGAGGTGTGAGCTCCCATGGGAATGCCATAGCTATATTGTAAGCCTCGACAATATATGGCAAAATTACATAAAAATCCTGCTTGACAAAATAATCGAGTATAGTAAATTCAAAGTAATCAAGATATGCAGTTATCGTGACCATCTCATCTAATTATCGAAACCCCAGTACCTTGCATCATAAGGACATTAATTGGCTTGGGCATCGAAATATACCTGCTCCAAGTATTGTCGATGGAGTTGCTCAGAGAGTTTTATGCGTTTGGAGTATCCGAAAGAATTGATCTAAGCCCAAGTGTTGAAAAATGGCTATATGGATTATCTGGACTTGAATAGATTCTCGTAGCCCACCATCTGGAGGACTTTTCTAGGTTCGATGTCATAGGTTCGGCTTGCTTTTCTAAATACCCGTTCTTTCATATCCTAGGAGTGAACTGTAGGCGCTACTTTCTCCTCTTTGACTTCAGTCATCGCGTTTACATAAGACGAGGCCGTCACCCCGCAAAGTCTCCGTAACAATAGCGGCGAACGGTGGTCGAATGCCGAAGCGGTTGGAGAACCCAGGCCGAAAGGAACAGAAATCGCTCTTCAAACAGACGTTGCGACCGACGATTTGGGTTTTCAACAAGAGTATTTCTATACATTGACAGTGTTTTGTGTCTACGATTTCAATATTCCAACCATGGCTCCAGATCTCTCGCACTATTATAGTGAGCCAGTATCTGAGAAGCCTGCAGTACTCACTGAGGTGTCAGGCACAAAAAGCGGTTCAAGATACGGCCATTTGTCCAGGATCGATCCTGCATTCGCGCCTTTGAAAGATGAGGCCGCTGTTAACTTCAATGAACTATGGAAGCTTCCGATGAAAGAGTTCTAAGAAGCGTAGAAAGTTCCAGGGCCACTTCCGGACGATATTCCACTAGATCTTGATATCTCAGACCAGAAGGTTTCTGTCACAGACGACACGGAGATTGAGATCAGAGTATATAAAGTCAAAGACGTTCCCCCAAATGCATTGTTGTACCTGAAAGCTCATGGTGGAGGATGGGTAGTTGGCACTCACGAAATGGAAGAGGGCGAGAATCGATATGTAGCTGCTAAGAACAACGCGGTTGTAGTAAGCATTGACTATCGCATGTAGGAACAATCGGGTGAAATATAACCATGACCATGATGGTGACTCTCGATAGGGCCTCGGACTTCAAATTTCCTTACGCTATCAACGATTGCTTCGATGTCCTTAAATGGGTCCATCCAGATATCTTACTAGTAGAGCATTTCTTCTTACTGATGACGATGGTGATGATCTAGTGCAAAACAAACCCAGAAATCTTAGGCATAGACCCTGAAAGAATTATTGTCGCGGGAGGAAGCGCTGGCAGTAACATTGTTCGTAGGATTGTCTCTGTCTGTGGTTCTAGCACTGACATCTCCCTCCTAGGCTGCTGCTCTGGCCCAAAAAGCGCGCGATGAAGGTGTAACCGGTATCATTGGCCAAGTGCTGAATATACCAGTTACATGTCATCCACAGCATTTTCCTAGGGATAAATACGAATACACGAGCTACGAACAGAATAAAGGCGCGCCAATCATTGATACTGCTCGAATGTTATGGTTTTGGAGTAAGCTTGAAAACATTGAATGAGGGAGGAGTAGAAGAAAGTACTGAATGGAACAGAACAATATCTACCTAATACCGATCCTGAGGTCTATGCAAGCCCGCTACTGGCAAGTACGCTCAAGGGATTGCCGCCTGCACGTAAGTATCGAAGTAGTTCATCCCAACTTGGCACTACAAATGCTAAGATCTTTAAAGTTGTGCAGGTTGCTGGACTGGACCCTTTACGGGATGAGGGTTTCGCATACGCAGAAGCTCTCAAGCAGGCCCAGTGAGTAGCCACTCAGGTCCTTTACTTCCGTGGTGTCAGCTAATCAAAGGGTACTCGACAGTGTTGCTGTAACACTAAAAACTTACGGCGGCTTGCCTCATGGCTTCTATTTTTTCCCGCAGTTGAAACAGACTATCAGAGTGTAGTGAATTGGGTGAGCAAGCTTGGATAGGAATGTCGAAGAAGTAGTTGCCATGGAAGAAATCAAACCCATCGATAATGGTATATGCAGAAGGCTTGTCATATAGCATATATAGCTCGTGTGAGTCTTAACTTAGAGATCTGTTAACTTAAAAAACTGAATTTACTGGGTGTTTATCGTATTCAAAGAAATTCCTATATTAATAAAACATGAACAACCTGTATTCAACTGGTTAAAACTCCGTTCTCATTTCACGATACGTCATAGTAGAATATCCGTCTAAATTGCGATTCCTTCTCAAAGGTAACGAGCGGCAAAACTCAAACCCTTAGACAGTACTGCCCTTAAAACATTAGTATTTTTTACATCCATTAATACTGTTCTTTAACATCTGTTTTATGTGTCGTCGTCGAGTAGCTTCATCTAAACATTTAAAATGGAAAAGGTCGCCATTCACCACGTTTTGCACTGACAAACGTGAGCAAGTAGTAACAAAGGACAGAATATAGGATTTGTTTTGCTCAAGTGACTTGGAAGAAGAGATTTGGGTTGGAATAAAGGGTTTAGGATCGCAATCATCTGGGCTAGGATAGAACAAGTAGCATGAACAGCTCTGCACACTACATTTTCCCAGAGTAGGCATGTCTGAAAAAGTGTAGATTATTCGGGCCTGTACGAAAACAGATGATGTGGATAGTGAGCCACAGAATATCCAGTGGTGCCTCACGCTATGGCGAAACACATGAGCGGTCCCACCCGATCGGGCGCCACGGTTATCTTAGGTAAATTAGACGCTTCGGTAGAGGATTTTTAGGGGCGCGGGCTCTGATTGGCTAGGGAGTTCGGGGGAGTTTATAGGAGTTCCCAAAGTAGTTTAGATCTAAAAAACACCCTTGCTACTAAAAAAACCTCTGTGAACTGTCTAAGCTATAATAGTAATTATTTTAATAATAATAATTAATTTTAATAATAATAATTAATTTTAAATATAATATTATTATTTTATTATTTTATTATTTATATAATAATAATATCTAATTATCTTTTTAATAATAAAATTTAATTAATTAGATTCTTTTTTATTTAAATATATAAATTATAATAATACTAATAGATTTTATAAGTAAAAGATATTATATAAAAGATAAAAATTATAAAGTATAAAATTATTAATTTTATAATTTATATTAAACCTTTCTTTAAGTATTAATAATAATAATATATATTAACTTTTTAAATTTATTTTAAATTTCTTATAATCTTAAAGACCTTTAGATAATAATTAGTTTAATATATAATATTATTATTATAATATAATAAAAGTATTTAAATTATAATTATATTTTATATATAATTTAACCTTTTATATATATACTTAATAACTCTAATACTTAATATATTTTAATTATTTTTTTAAACTTTTTATAATCTTAAAAACTCTTAAATAATAGTTAGTTTAATATATAATATTATTATTATAATAAAATAAAAGTATTTATATTAAAATTATATTTTATATATAATCTAACCTCTCTTATAAGTATTTAATAATCTTAATATTTAATATATTTTAATTATCTCTTTAAGCTTTTTATAATCTTAGAGACTCTTAAATAATTTATATTTTAATATATAATATTATTATTATAATATAATAAAGATACTTTAATTTTATATATTATTAACTTCTAACTTTATATAAATTCTCTTTAACTCTTTTTAACTTCTTAGTTAATTAAAAAGTTATAATATATTAAAGTCTAATATAAGACTAGATTAAAAACTAAACTAAAGAATAAAGAAATATAAATAAAATAAGAATAATCTATATAAAGAATTAAAGTTAATTATATTATTCTTTAAATATATTAGAGTTATACTTTTTTTAGATCTTAGAGATCTATTTATAATAATTAAAAAAGTTACTCTTAAAGAGAATATTTCTTATTAAATAACTTTATTAGAATTAAGTCTTATTAAGTATAAATTTATTTATTTAAATATTTAATATTTAATAAAAATAATATTCTTTTAATTACTTATATAAGAATAAGTAAAAGTTTAATCTTTTATATATATTATATTCTTATTAAGAAAATAATTATTTAAATTATTCTATTTACTAAGCTTAGTAATAAGTAATTTAAAAATATTTAATAATATAATTATATTAATTTATATTTTATAATATTAAATACTAAGAAGTTAATAATAAATATAATTCTAAAGATATAAATTAAAGAATATACTTATATACTTCTTAGATCTAAGTAGATTATATCTTAGTTATTTTATAATATATTAAAAATAATATAAGACTATATTAGATTAATTACTATTAATAAGTATTATTTTATTAAATAATAAAAGGACTTTTAACTAAGGTTTATAATATTTAAATAATTATATAATCTTCTTTTCTAAGATATAGTTTAGTTTAGTTATTCTATTACTCTTAATAATAAAATAAAAAATAAAGTATTAAAAACTAAGTTTTATTAGATTAATTATAATCTTTATAAAACTAAGATTATTAAAATATTAATTAATTACTTAGATATATTTATTTATATATAATTTATACCTTAAGAGAAGTTTTATTTAATAGATAATCTTTACTTCTTATTAGATAATACTATTAAAAATAATATCTTAGTAAAAGTAATACTCTAAGATATACTAAAGATAATTATTTTTAAATTATCTAATAATTAACTATATACTAATTATACTTAAGAAGTTAAATTAATATTTATTTTATAAATAATTATATATAATTATATTATAATAACTAAGGAGAGAGTTATATTAATAAAATATATATCTTCTTACTATATTAGATATTTAATTTTAAAAGTTATAATTTATTAAAAATAACTAGATAACCTTAGAAGTAAGTTTATAAAAAGAAAAGAAAGATATCTAGAAATATATTACTAAGAAACTAAATAGTTATTTATTAAAGTTAGCTTTATATAAGTTTTATATTAGATAATATTAATAACTTAGATAATAACTTAAAGTTAACTTATTTAGATACTAATATACTAGATACTAATATACTTAAAGATATTTAAAAGATATAAAGTATATTTAGTATCTAATTAAAAGACTTAGAAGATTAACTCTAGTTTACTTTTTTAATATTAAATAAAAAAAAAATAAACTCTATATAGAAGTAATAAATTATATTTAATATAATTAAAACT
>PDUO01000124.1:859-29461 GCA_003008705.1 Pezicula radicicola
TATTTCTATTTCTATTTCTATTTCTATTTCTATTATCTAATTAATAACCTTTCTTAAAATCTACCTCCCTTACTATTAACTCTTCTCGGGGGGAATTGTCCTGTTGCCTTGGATAATACCTCTCTATACTTTGTATATTCTTTTAAAATACTTACTTATATACTAAAACTACTACTTCTATTACTACTTCTATTACTACTTCTATTACTGCTTCTACTATTGCTTCGGGGTTAAAACCCCCCTTGTACTATAATACTACTCTATTATATCTGGATTGCCTATATATACTGGACTACCTTTTAATACTATTATAATCTATCCCTAACTTACTTATAACCGACCACCTACTATAATATATCCTATCTTAAATCTATACGAACTTGGCTGAATACTTAAAACGAATATATTATAATAATTGTAATAAAATAAATAAATCCCCTTACTTCTTGGGGGGGCTCTCTGACCTCTATTTCAATATATATTCCTTGGAAATCGTTTCCGGGGCTATAATACTTAATAAACATTTGAAATAATCCCTCTCTTTATAACCTACTTTTACTAACTTACCTTGGGTAACTTACTCTTTCTAACTTACTTTCTATAACTTACCTTATAACTTACCTTATACCTTGATTTCTTCTATCTACTTTCTATAACTTACCTGGTAGAACTTACCTTTAGTAACCTACTTCTTATAACCTAACTAAAAATAAATTACTTCTTAGAACCTACTCTTTATACCTTAGGAATCCTACCTTAGGAATCCTTACTTACTTTTATTCCTACCTTATTCTAATAACTATTATAACTATACCTATCTAAAATCGATTCTCTCTTACTAATAAATGAAATACCCGAACTATCTAGGTAGCCTCTATACTACCCTATATAATCTTCTTTCTAAACCAATAGTATATATCTTCGCTATACTCCTTGTATACCTACTCCTTTATAAACCACTTATCTAATACCTATATCCCTTGATCGGACCCCTCTTCCATCATAGTAATAATAGCAGGTATTAATAACCCGGTATACTAATAACTCCTACCTACTACTTCTTCCTACCATCCAATATCTAACTTCTACTACCACCTCTTATATATAGCCTACGGGATACTACACCATATATAATACAAAAACCTCTCGAATACTTTCAACTCCTGTATCTACTAGCTTATAGACTCACTATATAAATGAATCTCATGGGCCTCCTCTCTCCAACACCCATCTAATCGATGCCGCCGGTCCCCTTGGAATCCTTATAAATAGTATAACGGATACTCTCGGTACTACTCATCCAACCAATCCACCAATTCCTGTATTTCCTAGCCTTCATACCTCCGCTACTAGGAAACCCTCAAATATATCCAATCCTACTACCGTATCTATTGGATAATATAGTTCTAGTAGGGGGCCTTGACTAGGTATAGACTATATAGGTTAAAACTAAACAGGCTACTAGAAAATACTACGTTAGGGCGTCTATAACCAACTCCGCCGGGTAGACTAGAATAGATGATCAGGGCTAGGCTAGGATCCGCTCTATCGGTTGGACTTAATCCAATCCTACTATCTAGGAATTGACCTAGGCTTCCTGAAAATGGTTCCTTACCCCCTTAGTATATATTATACCTCTCTTCTCTATCCTTATATCCTTCCCTTTCCTATAGTGTATCTATAACCGTATCTAAAATAATTCGATGATAAACTACTCCTTCGATAAATTCAGGTATATCGATCTAGCGTCCTTTCTGGTAATCATCTCTACCTACCCCGGTAGCTCGAATAATAATAGCCTCACTCTTCTGCCCATCTCTTCTGGCTCGGCCACTCTCCTATATATAACCTTTCAATACCTAAATCTTCCTGATATGAATAACTACCTGGATATTGGGTATATCAACTCCTAATCCCAATATATTGGTGGTGATAATAATACGGCCCTGTCTATATCTACCGTTATCTCTGGTATACCTCCAATTATCTAAATACTTTGCTTTTCCGTTACGGCTATTAATATCTCGGTAATAAACCTTGTACACTAATAACTCCCCCAACTACTTTACCCCGGGGATACTACTACTGTATATAATAATCTTGGCTGGTGCTGGGTACTACTACAACTTCTGCTATACTAATTGTAATACAGTATCTTGGATAGCGGCCGGGAATCCTCTCTCCTTAGTAGCCTAGTCTAATAGACCCTCGTCCTCTACCTTGACCTTGTATACTTGGTATACTACGTTGGCTTAGGTGGTTCGACCCCGGAATATCTTCAATTCGGGCCCTTGGATATACATCAACTAGAAAAACTCAGCCTTATCCCGTAGTGGTAATATAGCTGTTAAATATACTATCTATACCTTACTTAAAACCAACTTACCTAACTATTATAACTTGGGCCAGAAACTAGGATTATAATCTAATATATAATAGTACTCGTCGATGATAATATAGTTAATCTAATATATCTCCTACCACCGGTTTATACAATTCGTAAATATCTTATTCACGGCCGATTTAGGTGTGACGAAAATGATACTAGCTGTATTGTATAGCTGGTGGCTATCCTACACCACGCTGGATATCTAGGCCTGCTTACATCGCTGCTGTAAATCTCCCTGTAATGTAACCAATGGTACTACCACAATGGTTATCCCCCCGGAAATACTACTGGCTGGTAATATGAACAATATACTCTTCCTACCACCGGTTCCCATGACCACCATGACTGGACTATACCCTTCTATGATGCTACGGATGGCCGGCTCTTACTGGCCTCGGAACTATGCACCGGCTCCTAATAAAACCTCCAACTAGGCGTAGATACATATACTGGCTTACTGTAACTAGGTATACCGTAATTACTATATCTCTTGGTTCACGGCTTCCTAATGTATATACCTTCGTTTCTTTCCTATACCAACTCCAAACCCGGCCTAGCTGGATACGAATCCTAAAAACTAGTGCCATTCCTGGCTAACCTAGCGAAACCTCTCCTTCTAGCTCTTACTTTCGAACTATCCCTCCGACATCAACCTTGTATAAATTATCCTGGTAATCCTCGTCCTATAGCCTCCTTGTAAATCCTATGGGCTATCCCCTTTAGTATTGTCCTTGTCGAAACCATTGAATCTCTCTGAACTGGTCTCGTCTATGTCTAACCTAAATCCATTGTATAAAAACTTCCTGGTAATCTTAATAATAGCTTATCGCTATACACTAATATTGATTCACACTCCTATCTATACCATACTCTCCTTTTATATAATCTTCCGCATCCTCTCGGACATCTATACCTGGGTATATGATTTTCTCTTGGCTAGCCTGGCCGACTCGGCGTCCTCTACTACCTCTACTGCTCCTACTTGCACTACTTCTACTACCTCTGCTGCCTCTGCTACCTCTGCTGCCTCTACCTCTGCCTCTGCCTCGTCATCCCAATCCTGACTCTACTACCCTGGATTAGTATGATCTCCCTACATGAATACACTCAATTCTTCTACCCCATTGACAATCACTTATATAGCCTCCTAAAATAGTAATACCAACCATAAATAATATACCACTAACTCTCCTACTTCCCGGGGCAAAAACCACTGGATGATCTTAGCCTTCTCACTATACTTATACCCTTTATAATATACAGTAATAAATAAAACTATACCCTCATCAATGAATATATTATGAATCCCTCTATTAGTTATATTTCGATGGCGGATACTAATAATCTCCGTAGCTTAGGCGGCTTATCCCCCGGTTAAATATATTAATACCAATAACTTCTCTTGGAATTTCTTAACTTTCTGTTTATATATACTAACTATATCATACCTCTACTGGATCTCCTCTCCCTACTCCTCCTGAATAAACTCTCGCTTCAATACAGGCTCTTCAACCATACGTCTGGCCAACCACTCCCTACCGGGTATCTTGACCTTGAATTAATTTCGTATATCCTCTAAAAATAACTACCTAACCTTCTACTCTATGGGATTATCAACGATATTAGCCTAATCAATCCTGGGTAATGGCTAGCCCTGGATATCCCTATACTCATCTATCCGTAACATCAATAAATCCTCGATTAAAACCCTCCTAGTCTTGGCCACTAACCTATAGACTATACTACGAACCTATTGTATATTAAACTAGATCTACTGGTATAAAATAGTATTACCTCTCCAACTAATACACCCCTCGGCTAGTATATAATACCGGATATATAACCTATATATCCTTAAATCTAATATCTAATCTATAGGGCTGGGTATACCTAGACTAGATATCAACATCATGAATTTCCGGCTCATCTACTGCACCAATTCTACATAGCTCCGGCTAGTCTCTTCGGCCTCCTTCTAGCTCTCGCCTTCCTATACCTTCTGGACAATACTGGCTTGTCGGGTCTAGTATACCTAGAAAATCACTATCAACCTGGCTAACTTAATGACGCCGGATAAAATAGGTGTATAATCTTCTACGTTGGACCACCTACCTCCTGGCTGGATTATTAAAACCACCAATCCACTAATGATACTACTCTGGTACTGGTTGTTGCCTAATTCATGGTCCAACAATGTAATATAAAACTATAATACTTGGCTTTCGACTTCTTTTCGGGCCTACTTTGCTTCGGCCTAGTCTCCTTCTCCTTGGCTGACCACTTCCTCTACGGCTACCTTTAATCGGTCAAATACTCTCTGTTACTTCCGCGTCATCTTGAATACAGGCTTCTGGTCTATAGGTATTCCCTTGGCCCGGTGGATATAACTTAATATCTACTTCCACCACCGTGTATAATCCTGAAATATAGTCTTGTCTATCCGGCTATTGAATAGCTTGCTGGCTTTCTGGCTACTCTCCTTCTGATTGACTTCCACCAATACGAAATAGCCTACAACCTCGGTTTTGGCCGCCTTCTGGGCTACTCGGATCATCTGTATAAATGAATAATAGATGACTTCTAATATAGGGTCATCCTTATCATCAATGGGCCGAACCAATACTCGTATTTTCTCTGTATCCTTTCCTCCTAAATACCTAGGCCCTCCTAAACACTATAACCATGGATTGGGCTCTCAGGATTCATCTATAGCTTCGATCTTCTTCCGGCTAACCTCTTCTACTTTCTTGTATCCTTTGTTCATGCCCTTTTTAACTCTGTCCTACGTACTCCTGGGTTCGGGTATACTTGTACTACTACCCTGGCCTCTGGTAACCTCGAAAAATATTAACTTATAGCCCTGCTTGAAAAATCGCTGGTATTAGACCCTACCTCGCTATAGTACTTCTAGTACTTCCTGTAGACTATTCTTCTTTGGTTGTCCTCTTTTCTGGGGGTTCTCCTATTTATGTACTATGCTACAATACTCCTGTATTCTCTATACTGTCTTGGAAACGAATGGATATTTAAATACTCTACTTATATTTATATTAAATATATACTAGAACCCATTGGCTCTGGGGGCTATCAATACTACAACTAGTGTAGATGTATCTAACGGGAATGGGAATATATACTAACTTAACTCCTCCTTGTCCTAGATTAACCCATTGATTCTATAAATAGATTCTTGGATTTTTCGATGTATTTCTTTGGTAAAACTATATAGGTATTTAGGTATAAAATAGGATTTAATCTAGTTAGGTAATATAGTGAACTAATACTTCTGGTATACTATAACCCTAAAATCAGGTAAATGAACTATAAATTCTATGATAATAATAAATCTATTACTAAATCTTTATATATATTCTACTCTTTTTTTTCCCTCCCCTTCCCTCTTATCCTGGTACTCCTCGATGTATTAGGCGTATTTTGATATTAAACCTTATCTGGACGTCTATTCTTATAACCCTAACTACTACTTAGGGTTATACTACCTTAATAACGACTTAGAATATAATAAATCCGATAATTATAATGGATTCGGTAGGTCTAGTTAGGTTATCTACGTTCTTATAGTACTTTAATAGTACTTCTAACTATGATTTTTCTATAAATCCTACTAGCCTAGTTTTTTAAATCCTACTAGCCCTATATCATCGTTATCATTATCGTAGTTATATAGGAAATTAAATCCCACCAGCCCTGGTAGGATTCATCTATACTAGTTAGTCTAGGTCTCTATATAAATATACTTAGCTCTATAGTATTACTACTTATAATCTATATACTTTTATAGAATAATAGTATAAGCTAGAGGAAATATATAAGTAACTCTCTAACCTCTTCGGGTAAGAAGTACTAAATAACCTTGATTTACTTACTTAACTTATACCCTTTATAATATAATATTATAAAATAGACTAAGCTATCCTCGATAAAGATATTCCGAACCTTACTATTCCTAGTATTCTAGTATTAGATCCTAATAATCTTAGTTATATAAGTAGCCTAGCTACTAGTAATATATATAAGAAGTAGTAACTCCTCTTAGAATACCTCGAATTTATACCTATACTCCTAGATAGCCTTCTAGTACCATTGGATTAGTTAACTAAGTCTTTCGGGCTATAGTATATCCCTCTATAAGGCTAGCTTACTTATAACCCTCTTTACTAGCTATTTAGAACCTTCTATACTATTAATCAAGAATTAGTTCTAGAGATCTTTAAGGAATAACTATCTAATACTCTACTTAGTAGGGTTATCCTAGATCTTATCCTAGTAGATTTTAGGTAGGGGTATACCCTGGATCTAATAGTATAAATCTATCTATAGTATTAATAACTTAGTAATCAACCAGCCCTAGGCCTAGCTTACTAGTCTATATACTATCTTCCGGACCTATTCTATATAGAATTAGACTCTCTAATATAAGAGAGTATCCCTTTTCCATTATATAGTCCCTTTAGTAATAGTATTATATTAGATATAGAGACTATAGATTCAGGCCTTAAATATCTAATCTATTAGAGTCGGCTTCCTATACTTATCTATTAATATTATAAATTAATAAGATATCCCTTATATAAGCTTGATATAGCTCGGGCTCTACTCCTCGGCCTCTTCTTAACTCTACTACTAGGTTAGCTTCTGAGTAATACTAGTTTACCGGGTCTAATATACCTTTTAGATAACTATCAACTAAGTAAGCTTAATAATAGTAGAGAGTTTAGGAGTATAATCCTCGGGTATCTCCTAGCCCTTGTCTTCTTAGATACCTAGAATAACTAGACCACTAATAACTATACTCTAGTATTTATTATCAATGAGGTTATAATTAAGTAAGGTAATATAGAGCTATAGTAGTACTTTTTAGATTTTATCCTAGAAGTACTAATATATTTTATCCTTATAGTATTATTCTTCCTCTTAGTAATTAGTTAACTAATCTATARCTTCTATYAATATATTAAGATAGRYYTATTACTATATAGTTAGCTTGAAATAAGGTTACTTATCCTCTTCTAGRTCCTTATAGTAGAYGATATAGCTAAGGAGYTACTTCTAAATAGTAGTATACTTCCGAAAAGTACCTAGCTTTATCTTATARTTAAATAACCTCTTGGGTTTCTTCYCTTACTCCTTYTAGTTAGTCTTAACTAGTACTACCTTTCTAATAATACCTTTGATAATAATACTCTATTGATCTTAAATTATCTTATTGAATACCTTATAGATAATATATAACTTAGTTTTATTATTCTAGTTAATTAGCCTAACTAACTAATATAATTCTATAGGGTTAAACTAGACTAGGTACTAGACCTATCCTATAAATCATAGTTATAGATTTAGCTTAAGAGACTTATTAATAACCTTGATCTTCTGATATTAGGCTACCTAGACTTAGTTCCGGCCCTCGTTAATTACTCTCTCTATCCTATCCTATATACTCTTGAGCTAGGGGCTACTCTAGAGACTACTCTAGCTCTTAACTCTCCTACTAATCTTGAAATACCTTAACTTTAGACCTTAGATAAAAAACCACTAGTATTATACCTTACTCTACTATAGTATAGATACTATAATCTAGTTAGTATTCTTCTTCAACTATCCTTTCTTGTTTAGATTCTCCTAGTTATATTCTATCTTATAATACCTTTATATTTTCTATATATCTTTATAGATATACTAGTATAGTAATTAGTTATTAATACTATAAAATATATATTATAGTCTATTCGTCTATAGTAGTAATAATACTTGAATAGGCTCTAATATATCTACTAGGAATAGGAAGGGATTCTAGACTAGAATATCTCAATTAGGAATTAATCCTATAATATACTTAATCTAGTCTATAATCCTTTACTACTCCTCCTTTCTAAATCTATATAAACTATCTATACTGAAGTAGGCCTTGATCTCACTAGGTAATATAGTATATTAGTACTTCTTATAGACTATAACTCTAAATATTGGTAGATAGTTAAACTAGTCTATAATTAGTTTATAGCTTAGTTATTGGTTACTTAGTTATTCATAACTTAGTTATCTATAGCTTAGTTGTTTATAGCTTAATTATTTATAGCTTAGTAGTTTATAACTTGATTATTTATAGCTTAACTAGTTTATAGCTTAGTTACTTTTATTACTTAGATAATTATTTACTCTAAATATAATATTAATATAGACTCTATCCTCTATATATCTTCTCTTCTTCCTATATAATATAAACCCCTATATATATAAGTCTACCTAGGTTATCTAAGCTTAAGAGTAATAAATACTAAAACTATAAGAATAAGTATAAATAATTATAATATACCTCTAACTTTGAATTTTATAATTCTAAGAACAGGGTTGGAATTACTATATATAGTTTATTATTTCTTGATATTTATAACTTCTTATATAACCTCCTTCCTACTTATTTTTATAAACTAATCTAGCTCTAAAAATAAACCAACCTAGCCCCTATATCTTATAACTATCTTATTCTACTATTACTAAAATTAAATCAACCTAGCTCTAGGTTGGTTAAGTAATAAGAGATAGATATTTAGATATAAAATAAAATTTAATCTAACTAAGTAATATAATAAACTAATACTTCTAATATACTATAACCTTAAAATCAAGTAAATGAACTATAAATTTTATAATAATAATAAATATATTATTAAATCTTTATATATATTCTACTCTTTTTTTTCCCTCCCCTTCTCTCTTATCCTAGTACTCCTCGATATATTAAGTATATTTTAATACTAAACCTTATCTAGATATCTATTCTTATAACCCTAACTACTACTTAGGGTTATACTACCTTAATAATAACTTAGAATATAATAAATCCAATAATTATAATAGATTTAATAGCCCTGGTTAGGTTATCTATATACTTATAATACTTTAATAGTACTTCTAACTATGATTTTTCTATAAATCCCACTAACCTAGTTTTTAAATCCTACCAGCCCTATATCGTCGTTATCGTTATCATAGTTGTATAGGAAATTAAATCCCACCAGCCCTAGTAGGATTCAGTTATACTAGTTACGTTGAGCGTTCGAAACACGGCTTCTTTCCTTTTTCTCGTGGCCATCGGTCGTGCGTGGCAAAGAATACTGCTCCACGCAATATGAGGATTGTTATAGCGTCAATATTGTGGCATTTTGACTTCAGAGCGGCGAAGACTTTGGCAGCTGGCGAGTCAAGTGGAGAAGGCGAAATGGAGGGGTTGTTCGGCTTGGAGGATGCTCTGATTACTTGTACCAAGGGCCCAGTTGTCGAACTGAGATCTCGTTTCCAAACAGATTGAGTTGCAGCAGCTCTCAGTGTTCGTAGATGTCTCTCCTAGGTAGTCCTTTGCGTATTTCGAACAGGAAAAGTTTTCTCGCTCTCTGGTTTTGCCTATCAATTGTGCGGGTATCTAAGAGTCGTTAGCATGAGATGCTGATACACCCAAGCTCTGTTGTCTGGCACAAAGTTCTATAAAGATCGCGTTACAAGCTTGCAAGACGACGTAGATACCTACCTAGTACCTAGGTACCTTTAGCATTGGACTGGAGTTGCGGATCGAGATTTAAGGGGTTTTGATACACTGATGCCCTGGTGCCAATTAATAGATTTAATCAGTTAAAATGTAACTTATATTAATTATATTTATATCTTATCATATAATTTTGTTTATAATTAATATATGCTAAATCTAATAATGCGAAATGAGCTGGCTATGTCTATTAACTAGCGCCAGTGTGTCAGCGTATTGAAACCCAGATTTGAGTGGAATGCTTAGCCAGCTTAGTCTCATGAGTAGTCAGCTGACAGTCGACGAAAATTCACCTGCACGACGGGCACCTGGTCGAGATGGAAAGGCATTCGAGGCACATCAACCTTTGATCATCAAGTTTGTAGCATTGTTTATTCATCAGAGAGTAAGTAGCCTGCGAGATAGACGACATGCAGTGCCCTACTTTCCGCTAAGTTTGAGATTGTACAGACCATAAAACTTGTTAGACGCAGCAGAGTCAGTTGTCCACGCTCCCAACTTCAGCTTTCTGTTTCTTGATCTGCTCATAATACATCCCAGGATTCATGTATGAGGTCAATGACAGTGAGCCTTGTTGGAACGAGCAAGCAATGAAGGTCTGAAAACGGTGCTTGTGACCAGAGACATGGCCTTCCTCCAGCTTTTCGAGAACACGCAAGAACCCATCAACATGTTCCCCACACCCTCGGGAGGCAAAGAATGTCTTCAATCCAGCGGCGACCGCGCTATCAGACTTCCCGTACCTGATCACCGGTAGGTACAGCTTCACATCTGGAAGGGATGTGCCTGGGGCAATATCGAAGTAGTAAACCATCTTCTCGTAGAGGTCAAATGGATGCGCGAGATCGTCATCAAATGGATCCTGAATCACAAGCTCGTCTTTCCGAGAGAAATCCTCGCCCAACCCCAGAACGAGACGGAAAAGGTCCTCCAGTTCATCGATAGCCTGGGCAGCATGTTTGATTTTTCCGCTGAGTGTCATGATGGAGACTACACTCTCAAATGAAGTATGAGGTGTACCTGCGTACAGCTTTAAGCGGGATTTGGCAGGTTCGATGAGATCAATAGCCAGCATGTCCGCTGTTAGTGAAGCACCGAGGGGATCATGAGACACGAATGCCATGACTTCGTCAATAGCCTCAGACTTGGGAACCACAGCACGAACGGCGTCCACGAAAGTTGAAAACGAAGCCATATTGTCTTGCGAGTTTCCGGGCGGAAGGAAATATGCCTTAGCCATGGTTCCTTTCTTCTGCTGCTCGAAAGCAACACCCACGCTTGTGATAGGCTCCTGTAGCTGACCGAAGGACTTTTCGGCATCGTCGAGGTGAAATGCTCTTGTGAAATGGTTGAAAAGTGTAAGGTCAAGTTCTGGTATAAGTGTCGCTAGCCGCGTGAGCAAGTCCTTTGCCTCGCGATAATTGTGAGGATCCTTGGACCTCCCTGCGTCGCTCCCAATCCCTTCGATAGAATACCGCACATCAGGGTGGCTACCGCCGCGACTATTCCATTTCCAGCTGTACTCAATTGGAGTTCCGTCATTGGTAATTATACTTCGCCAATGCGAGTATGATTTTGGAGAAGGTGCTTGTCCGAGATGTGGTAAAACCTGGGTGTAGAGGAACATTTGCGTTTCGAATTGCCTTACAACGCTGTAGCTAGCTTCAAGTGTCATTGTTGCAATCTGAGGACCAATGAGTGTCCCCCATACTTTGACGTCGTGGCTTGTTCCAGAAAGCCATCTGGAGGCCACAGTCCAGACTTCTGTATCTGAAGCTTTTTCAGATACCTTACTTTCTGGACCGATGTCCTCAGAACGGTTGCTCTCTTCTAAAGTCGCCGACGGAGACATTTCAAGGGATAGGGCTTAGAGGTAAAGTTGAGTGATGGATTCCCTGTGTTATTTGATCAAGGGGGACATGGTTCCATAAATGGTCGAATGATTTGGTTGTCAAATTCCTCTTTTTCTCCAGTCAAATCATGATGATATTTCCTTGATCTACATACTTTTATTCTAGAAATCTATCTTGCATACTCTCTGCCCCCAAGAAATCAGCATTGATGTTAAGATTCCAACACGATGTCATTCAAACACCTCAAGGAAGTAGATTATCTCGGCACTGAGAACAGGACAAGCCGCCATACAGTTGATATATGGCTACCTATCAAGAATCCGATTACATTGGAAATAGACGATCTGTACTGGGTCATGTAAGCAATGTTTTTTGGGAATCTAATGCCGTCAGAGCACTGACGTCTCCAAAGCTTCATTCATGGCGGCGCTTGGCACGACCCATACATTCAACACTTCTTCGCCGGAGCCACCGCTGCTAAATTACCCAAATCTTCCATCTTCAAAAATATAGCTGGAGTCGCATCTATCAATTACCGCCTTTCTCCTCACCCCCTCCACCCAACCTGTCCTTCCCTCGCAGACGACCCTTCTCGCAACGCAATACACCCTGATCATCTCAACGATGTTCTAGATGGCGTGCGTTTTTTACAGCGGGAATTTCAAATCAAGGATCGATATATTCTCGTAGGTCATTCATGTGGCGCTACACTTGCTTTTCAAATCGCGATGATGTCTCCTTGCCTCTGTGAAGATGCGATGGATAGGACGATCCCCAACCAGTTCTACCAACCCCAAGCCATCGTGGGCATAGCAGGTATCTATGATCTGACTTTGCTACGTGATATGGACCCTGAACCTCCAGCATGCCAGGAATTCATCTCATTCGCATTTGGGGCAGAGGAAAAATGGAAGGCTGCAAGTCCAGTTGAGGGAGACTACGCAACTTCTTGGAAAGATGGGAGAGTGGTGGTTTTGGCTGTGTGTGATGAGGATCAGTATGTTGCACCGGCACAGCGAGAAGCAATGGAGGAGACACTTAAGTCGTGGAGAAGCAGACGCCAGGGGACTTTAAAGTTGATGACTGTACAAGGCAGTCACGATGATGTTTGGGAGAAGGGTGATGGATTAGCAAATTGCGTAGAACAGGCAATAGCTCTCCTTTTTAACAAGACGACACGAGTGGCTCGCACATTCGTACAGATATAGGTACCTTGTTATTCCAAGTATCTCAGCATCATTCATTCATGATTGATCATGCATACCGTCCCCAGAAACAAACCCCACTACCTCGCAAACGGACAACCACTCGGCCGCTCACTCCTCAATTTACGCTCAATACCCTCTGTCTCAGTCGCACCTTTCCCTCTCATACTCTTCGGCCCAACTTCCGAGAAAATATACCCATTTGGCTCAAACCTCTCATCAGATCCAGGGACTTTACCGCCAGCAGCCCACACAAACCACCCTTCCGGTCCCCAGCGATTCCAAAAACTTGGTTTCACGTAGTAAGGAAATGCTAGATAGGTGCTGAGATAGAAATGGCCTGTCTTGGGGTCTTGATCCGTGAGTTGGCACACATTCATAAAGGAGGGTCTTGGGAGGGCTAGCCAGCGGAGAAAAAACCGTCGGATGGCTATGATTGCGTTGAAGATCTTGAGATAGGTTTTAGATGGCGTGGGATACCTATTTTAGTATCAGCTATGCTATTCTCCAATTGAAATAGAAATGGAAGGAAGACTTGCATCATCGCAGCTCTCAGACGGGCAGTCATCAGCACGCCAATCATGTGAGCAGCGGGACCCTTCAAGATTTCGGGTACATAGAACAATAGGATGGGCACAAGCTCATCTGCAGTCTTCTTGTTCGAGTAAGTAGGGACCATGAAGTCTCTCTCGTAGCTTTCGGCCCAATGTTTGATGTCTTTGTAGAATTCGAGACCGTCGGTCCATTCGCTGCGTGCGAGATGGCCTTTGTACTCAATTCCCATGGCGTCTCCGATGCTTTTCCAGAATGTGGCTATGGCGCAGCGTTCCATGTCTGTGAAGTCTCGCCATTCATATTTGCCTATCCAGCTGTGGCTTGTCAACGCGATGTCTTGAGCAGTGGAAGCAGGGACAAAGCACATACGTGATGGGCTCGGTGATGAATACACTTAGAGTGTATAGAAGGTCTGTGTTCGAAATCTTGCCTGCTTTGATGTAGCCACTGTGGATGTAATTCATCCGTGCAATGGCCCTGTTCACACGTTCATGCTTGGGCTCAAAAGTAGAGAATCTGTAAGGGTGAGTTCATGCCTTTCTCAAATAACGAAGGAGAACAACTCTTGTATTAATATACCAGTGTCTGCAAAACGTTTGTTTGCAGTCTCTGCACTCGAGAATTCCTTTGTCGTAGCAAGCAATCCGGAGATTGTAGGTATGCCATACGTCTGTATCATCTTATCAGTAACACTTCTCGGAACAGTCTATAGCTACTTACCTTGACTAAGGCAAAATGCAGTGATAACTCATACATCTGAGGGAATTCCAACTCAGCGACATATGCCATGATAGCCTGAGCATCAACATTGGTCATCCTTGAGAGGGAGATCTTGTCTACGTAGTTGAACCTTTTACGCATGGTATCACGACGACGAAATCTAAGAACAGAACATAGAATGGGATACAACAGAAGGATCGGTACTACGCAGGATGCCCACGATAGTTCCTCTCTACCCAAACTCGGAGTCTTATTCGCCATCCTGATGGATAGCAAGGAAGCAAGGACCGAATTTGGTGCAAGGTCAACTTCTTATGAAATGAATAAAGCTGATGCGGTCGAAAGTCATGTCTATATACGCTTTTATATGGTCGGACTAACCCTCAGGCAGTTCAAGCATATGTGGGGTGCAAGCCTGCTTTTGTGAATCAAATGTTGTTTCACGAAATCCCTTTCAGTTAGACTCATTTGGGGGGTGTTCAAACTTATTGCACCCCATTGGAAATCGAAATCCCCTAACCGGTTTCTTTGACAATTGCCCTCTTCAAGATTTCAGTAATCGCAGTTTATGTAGAAGCTGTATTTCCAACTAAGTTTATCTTATCTTACCTTACCTCTCCCTCCGTATGGATAGACCTGCTTGAAATTCCCTTGTCACATTACAGTCTCGAACCTCCGGGATATTTTCACACATCAGAAGGATCTTTGACAGACTTCCACTTCGTTGCCAGAGCCCCAATCACCGAAATCGCACACAATACAGTAGGAATATAAAAAGTTCCCGTCAGCGCCCCATTATAAGCCTCCAACATCTTTGGTAGATCCGAATGATCTGTTAAATTCCTCAAGTTTGTCGCACCTGCCTCTATCACAAGATTCGGATCCAAGCCTGGAATCTCAGAGGTAATGCGAGCCATGAGCCGGTTTTGAAACACATTCTCTGCGACACTCAAGAAAATCGCTCCTCCGAAATTCTGTGCGAAAAGGAGAACGGCCGAGCTGTTGGGGATATCGTCTGGATTGTCGACGGTTTGTGCTGCCATGTGTGCTTGTGCTAGGCCGAGACCACTTCCAGCGCCCGTTAGGATCTGAAGACCGATCCAGTTGCGTTTGTTGGTGTTGACTTTCCAGGTTGTGATTAGAGCGGAACCGATGGACATGAGAACGCTGCCGGCTATCATGAAAGGAGTGTAGTATCCGATTCTCGCAACACCGAAACTTGAGATGAAAGAGAAGAGGACAAAGGTTATGACCATAGGTAGGAAATTGATTCCGGAGGCGAGTGGGGTAACCCCCTTGATGGCTTGGAACCAGATAGGTAGCTATTTTGATGGGTAGATTAGCTGGTATATTCGTGGTGTGCAGGGACCGGACACTTGCGTAGTATTCAAAGACATTTATCCCAGGTGCAGCAGTTATTAGATAAAAGGCAGCAGCTGCAAGGCTCCTTTGTTTGATAATGCGAGGCGGCAAAGTGGCGAGGTCCTTTTTCCGGACTTGTAACAGTACAAATATCCCACTCAAGACAACAAATGAGACGAGGACTCCAATAACTCGGCCCTGGGACCAATATGAATCAATGTTCGTCCACTGAAGAACAAGCAATAGGCACACGGTCGAAGCGCATAGGACCACTGTCCCAGCAATGTCAAGCCTTTGAATCTTCTCCTTGATTGGAAGTTTCGACAAGTCTCGTGAGACTCCCACATCAGTGAAGAAAAATATGATGATAATAGCAGAGACGGCTCCGAAAGGAATATTGATCAGGAAGCACCACCGCCAACTGACCCGAGTGGTGAAGGCGCCTCCTAATAGAGGAGCAATAACAGTTGCACAGCCGTATATTGCAATATACCCTGAAACAAAGAGCGGACGTCGATGCAGAGGAAGAGCAAATGAGATGACTCTGCAGAACAAGTCAGCCACAAGTCTTTCTATCCAGTCGCACATGGGAAATTTCTGCCTCACACCATAAATCCAGCATTAATCCCCGCACTTCCAATTCCTGAAATTGCACGTCCAATGATGAGGGCAGACGAGTTTGGAGCAAGACCGCAGATAAGGGATCCGACCTCGAAAAGCACAATGGCAGACAGATAGACCCATTTGATGGTAAAAAGATCGTATGCTCTCCCACAAATCATCATGAAGGAGCTCAGAGTGAGGAAACTATGTATGGGACCTGTGTCAAAACTGGTACATGTATTTGGGTATCTTAAAAAAGCACAGGGAGGCTCACTATGCTGAGCCATACCAGCCCACATCTCCCAAGGAACTGAATTCATCTGTGATCTTAGGGATGGCGGTTCCGATAATCATTTCATCCAGTGAACACAGAAATACTGAAGACATAGCTGAAAACATGATGGCGGCAAGCTTGAAGCCTTTTGGATAGGCAACAGTCGCATCCTCCAATTTGGATTGAGCTTGATCGACCTCCGGGGAGTACTTCTCAGAGATGTCCAGAGTATTGTTCATGATCGCGTCCATCTTGGCTGAGTTGTTCCGCGATGCTTCAAGAGCTCAAGAGCAAGAGGACGTAAAAGGTAAAATGCCAAAAGAGGTATTTCGTTGATCCCCACCAACCAAAGACGAAACCATCTGCTTACAAATCGATTCCAGGTAATAACACATTCGAGTGGTCTAATACTCAGCCAAAAGGCTGACATGAATCTAAAATTTCATGGGATTTCCTTTGATGTACCGTAATGTACCCTCGGTCTCGTATATATATGGATTTGTGAATCCATCAAATAAATTTCATGGATTTTGCTTCCATTTCATGTAAGGGCCAACCCGCGACTGGGTTTGTATTTTACTTCTTAGCACCCAAAAAATTATGCCAATACGCAATTGTCATTCTTGTGGTTGAATCGAATTAACTGCAGTATCTGCTTGATTATTTTAAGGCTCATCCGCGACCTGATCTGCTGACCTCAAAATGCCATTCACGGCCCGCTTCAATGAAGCAACAGAAGCGTCCGCAGTTGCGGATTTCTACCATGACCAAATAACAGGCAGGACAAGTATATCCTACAGACATTTTGGTACAGAACCATCTGTTAATCTGCTTCCCAGTCGTCATAACAGGCGTCAGTGTCAATGGGTTGGGCGCAGTAACTTGCTCAGCTCTCGCCCCTCACGCAGCCACTCTCGTGCTCACCGGCCACAACCTCTCTCGAGTCCAAGCTGTCGCTACCGAGCTTCTCCAATATCCGAACCTCAAAGTCATCGCTATAGCAATGGATCTCGCATCCAAGAGCTCAGTTCATTGTGCCGCTGCCGAAATCGAGGCCTTGTGCGGAGGCCGCATCGATATCCTCATAAACAACGCTGGGATCATGTGTCTCCCCGAACGTACACTGAATGAAGATGGTGTGGAGATGCACCTAGCAACGAACTACCTCGGACATTTTCTCTTGACAAACTTGCTGAGTCTTAGTCTAAAAGCTTCGCTGGGCGGTGGCAGAGTGGTCAATGTCTCGAGCAGCGCACACGAGTTATCGCCGTTCCGTTTCTCAGACCCATGCTTCTTGGCCGATGGATGCATCCCAGCTGAGGATCAACCGGACAGAGAAGCTTGCGGGAATTTCGACATCCCTTGGACACTGGGCTATGCTCCGCTTATAGCTTATGCGCAGTCGAAAACTGCCTTAATGTTGCATGCCGTTGCACTCGCGCACACATCTACAGGAAGCGAGTTGACTGCATTGTCAGTCAATCCAGGAGGTACGGTACTTCTGGAGTACTCGTTGAGGAGACCGTGCTGATTGAATAGTCATCCATACGGATCTGTGGCGACAGATGCGGACAGATGTGGTCCATCAGATCATGTCCTCGATGCCAACGAAAAGTCATAGCCAAGGCTCAGCGACTACGCTGGTAGCAGCTTTAGACCCAGAACTTAAAGGTAAGAACAGCTCATTGGTAAATGAAAGATAGAAGGGCATTTTGACTGAAAATGCACTGTCCTGTTAGGTTGTTCCGGTCTGTACTTGGAGGATTGTGCTATATCATCTGCTGCTGAGCATGCTACAGATGTGGCAGCTGCAACTAAACTTTGGAAATGGAGCGAGGAACTTTATAAGTAGTTGTACTTTGTTCGACTACTCGCTAAGTTGTCTTAAATTATATGCAGGGGATTTATATGTATGTAGGTAGATACTTTAAATACGACGCTTTCGAATGAGTAATTTGTGCCCATAGCTGAATTGTAAATGCCGTCACTTAAACCTTCTTCAGTACTGGTAGATCAGATGTACCCAGATCGAGCGCAAAAGTTGGAATACAAGGCATGCAATCTTACGAAGTCTTTGCTGCCATTTTTGCGGCTAAAATAGCTAACGCCAGCAAGACAAGAAACTACTTAAGGTAGGCACTTTCTGACTCTGAGCTAATGCTGGTTGTCTCACCAACGTTTTCACAATCTCTCCCCGCCCTAAATTTAGATCCACGATTGTGTTTTGTTGCAATTGTACACTTGGGGCTGAATCATGCAGCCCGAAGATCAGATATTATGCATATTAGGCATTCGTACACCAATGGAGCAGACACGGCAGTCTTTGATCACACAAGCCACAAGACAACTCTCTCTCGCCAGTAGCCCGCCACTTTTGGCAAACCAGTTGCACGATTTGGTTGCACTGAATCGGCCCTTGCCACAAACCATCAACAAATGTATCCATGACCTCATTGAAGAGCAGTGCAAAGCTCGACCAGATGAGATCGCCGTCACATCTTGGGATGGCGAGCTCACTTACAGCCATCTCAACTCTCTGTCGAGTAAACTTGCAGCGTATTTGGTCAAACTTGGGGTCAAGGCCGAATTGGTTGTCCCTCTTATCTTCGAAAAGTCGAAATGGATGGTTATTTCGATGCTTGCCGTCATGAAAGCCGGTGGAGCTTTTCTAGCCCTTGACCCAAGTCAACCGCTATCACGGATGCACAATATCCTCGAACAGGTCGATGCCACAATCGTGCTGGCTTCTTCTACTTATCAGCACTTGCAAACCAATCTACCTGTTCGAGTCCGACCGGTTTCAGAGAATGAACAGCAGCATTGGCCGGAACTTTTGGAATGGATCCGACCAGTGATCAGCGCCACGAGCTGTGCGTATGCGATTTTTACGTCAGGAAGTACTGGGAATCCTAAAGGAATTTTAGTTGAGCATAGGTCCTTCTGCTCTGGAGCCGCCTTGCACGCATCAGCTCAATTCCTTGACAGCACCTCGCGGGTCTTACAATTTGCGGCATATACTCACGACACCTGCCTCGTTGAGATATTGACAACACTTATAGTTGGAGGCACAGTCTGCATGCCTTCGGAAGAAATCCGAAAGAACGCACTTGCCGAATTCATCATGGAGAAATCTGTGAATTGGGCAGTTCTAACGCCTTCTTTCATCACATCAATTCACCCTGATGACGTACCAACCCTCAATGTCGTCGTTTTAGCGGGTGAAAGCCTTTCGGCTTCAAATACGAGAATATGGTCGAAGAGAGTTCGGCTTCTGAGCGGTTACGGCATCAGCGAATGTAGTGTAGTGACAACAATCAGTAAACCCATGACTCCGGAGACCATGCCCTCCAATATAGGCCTACCAGCTGGCGGAATATGTTGGATCGTTGATCCGTCGGACCACAATGTACTTCTACCCATCGGATCTATCGGTGAGATTCTCGTGGAAGGTCCAACTGTGTCTCGAGGATATATTAAGAATCCTGAAGCTACTCGTCAAGCATTCATTACTCTTCCGGCATGGGCTCGCTACATCCTGCCAGAGATCGTTCATCAGCAGCGCCTTTATAAGACTGGTGACCTTGGTCGACTGAATCGTGATGGGACACTCGATTTTGTGTCCCGCAAGGACTCACAAATCAAGATCTCAGGACGAAGAATCGAGCTTGGAGAAATTGAACACCATATCTCTACCCACGAGGATGTGAAGCTATGCATGGTCTCATTTCCGCGGCGAGGAGCACATGCGAATAAGCTGGTTGCGACTTTGCAATCATCTCTCCATCTACCTTCAAATGAAAGACAGGGCGTTGCCACCGTCTCTGGGGAGCAGTGTGTGATTGTACCTTTTGAAGTGTGCGGATTAAGCCAATACGTCGCCGGAA
This sequence comes from Pezicula radicicola, assembly GCA_003008705.1. Classification (NCBI taxonomy): domain Eukaryota; kingdom Fungi; phylum Ascomycota; class Leotiomycetes; order Helotiales; family Dermateaceae; genus Pezicula; species Pezicula radicicola. The sequence goes on from PDUO01000124.1 coordinate 21,266, forward strand.
TGGTACCGGGGTACATGGTACCCGCAGTCTGGCTTTGCATTGAGCAGTTCCCACGCCTGGCGTCGGCCAAAATCGACCGTCGATCAGTAAACGACTGGCTAGAGAACTTGCCCACCGCTGAAGAATGGATGGAGGAAGACGAACTAATACTAGATAACGATGAGATTGCTTTGCGCATTGCCGCTGAAGTTGAAATTGCTACTCAGATTGATGAAAATGGGACCTCCACTATTGCGAAATCTCGGAATATAGTTTTGTCAAGATGTGGAATTGATTCTATCAAGGGCATCACTTTGTTGAAAACACTGCAGAATATTTACGGGGTTAAACTCAGAGTGGAGGATTTGATGGAAGCTACTGCGACTCCTGTCTCATTGGCAAATCGCATTCGTGACGCGAGGAAGGAAGGCATTGAGGAGTATCGATTCAAACACAGAGATTTACAAGGTGATTTCAGAAGGCTGAGTAGTGGGCTCATCAAGATACTCGAAACGAAAACGCAGGCCAAGTCCGTATCTTCATTCAAAGACAGAACCACTGTGCTTTTGACAGGAGGAACCGGGTATCTGGGTCGAGAAATCCTGCGACAACTACTACAGTCAGAAAATGTCCACGTTGTAGCACTCGTGCGCGCTTCCAGCATACCAGAAGCTCGTAAACGCATCATCCAAACGGCAAAGAAGTGGTGGTCCAACAAATTCGAATCTCGACTAGAGACCTGGCTAGGAGATCAATCGCAGCCACATCTTGGTCTTTCCGAGCACATGTGGGATCGTATACTAGGCCACGGATCTCCTGAGGAGTGTATCGATACTGTGATCCATAATGGCGCTATCGTGCATTGGACTGCAGATATCGATACACTGTGGTCGGCAAACGTTGATGCTACAGTCAGTTTATCGGAAACGGCTCTTGAATCGTCTTCGATACGGTGTTTTGTATATGTTTCGGGTGGACGCCACGATGGTTCGATTGAGCAATTGGGTTCCTTACGCGATGCCTACAGCCAAACAAAACTGTTGAGTCAGGCACTGGTACAGGATATCGCGGAGAGGATCGAAAAGCCTCTCGATCTCAAGTTTTCTGTCGTCAAACCGGGATTCATTATCGGCTCGTTGAATGAAGGGATTTCGAACCCTACCGATTATCTGTGGCGCTTTATAGCGACAGTTATCGATATCGGGGTATACGACAAAGATGCCAGAGAGGCATGGATCACCGTATCAACTGTCGATAGGGTTGCCGCTTCTATATGCTCGCATTCCCACAACGCTTCCCATCCCGATTCAAATATTGATGAACTCCGTCCAATTTCTCAAGATGTCATCCAGGAAAAAGAACTCTGGGATCTTCTTATCCACGATCTAGGGCACCAACTCCTCGCAGTTCCACATCTGGAATGGGTGAAGAAAGTTCGAGATAGTTTGGATAAGATGAGAGAAAGTCATCGTCTTTGGCCGTTGTACGATATACTCGAAAATCAGGATTTTGGGATTGGAAGGGAGGATCCTGGTCTCACTAGTGTAGGGTGTGAGGAGCGGGAGATGTTGCGGGAGGCTTTAAAGGTGAATCTGAGGAATCTTTTGAAAGGGTGAGCTATACTGGGAGTGTAGTGAGGGTGTATTGGGTGGAACAATAATGCTTTACAATACGAGTCTTCGTGAATATTTGGGGTCACCCCTGCAATATAGGGTGGCGCACCACTCGCTCATCGATTACTATATTTCCCTGCGCGTGGTCGAGGACGACGAGTGGGATGCTCGCAGCAACCCCATGGCCTAAGTTAAAGGAGGTAGCCTATAGCTCCTAGTCTAGGTTGGGTGATAGTGGCGGTGTAGTAGTAGCTATAATACGATCGTAAATGAGTCGGCGCGTAGTAGTGGGTGTAGCGAGTAGCTAGGCAGAGAAGTATAGAGGTAGATACTATACTAGTAGAATATAAGGCGAGTCGAGGAGACGGGCTCTCTATTTATCTCCCCTAGGAAGCGGCCTGGCCCGTCTTGCAAGGAGAAGACTACGGCTGGCTACTGTAGTATAAATGAGGGGTTGGGGTTAGAAGTCTTGTCAAGTCTCTAAAGCGAAGTAGCATTTTATATACTAAGCGACCACTAAAATACTACCTAGCTTTAAATACTTAACAAGCACTTAAACATGATGTAATATAACTAGCACAAGAGCTAAGGTCTGCCCTAGCTAATTGGGGAAGGGAGTTCCTGAATTTCGATGATAACCTTGTATATTCCAATCCTATAGGTAAACTACAGAGGATAACAGGGCAATATATTACCTAGGTACAGAGGCGCCGTGCTACGGAGCCCAGAGGCGCTGTGCTACGGAACCAGAGATGTTACCAACGCTGCCGAGCCCCTGGACCAGGAGGTATATATTAGAACGGCTTGGCTTGAAATTTAAGGGAACTACAAGAAGTCGACTAACTACCCAAAGATCCCACTAACGCCAACGCTATACTGCTACGGATGGAGCCGGCGAGTCCAGAAACCCACCAGAAATCGACCACCCAAAGATCCCACCTAGCGCCGACGCCATGCTACGGGGCCTAGCGAGTCCAACCTAGCGAGTCCACCAATCCACCAACGCTATGCTATAGAGCCCAGCAAGCCTCTATAGCCTACCAGAAATCGACCACCCCTAGAGATCATCCCACTAACGCTATCCATGCTACGGGACCATTCTTTGAAGGAGCCGAAAAGACGCTAATTGACCGTATCCCTCCCCTGCTGCCTCTCTAGGCTACAGGCCCACCAAGTCCTGCACCGCCTATACCTCTAGCGCCACCCTCATCGTCGTCGCCGTCCTCTAGCTCGCGATTGCCTCGGCCCTGCCAGTGCTCGAGGAACTTATTGTATTCAGCCGTAATATTAGCGATCGCCTCGTCCTACGTCTGGTTACGCTCCTTTGCGCGGCGGAGCGCCTACTCCTAGTTGGTGTAGCTACACAGGTTCTCCTCCTTAGTGTGGTAGTCGGTAGCAACTATACCATCGCGCGACGGGTCGTTGTATAGTACTGCGCTTAGCACCGAGAAGCTAGGTCGGCTTATACTACCCTAGCCCTATACATTGCCCCGCGTCAGTCCCCGAGGTCCTCCTGCGCCGTACTACTAGCTAGCTAGGGGGAACTAGCCGCTACGGGCCTCCCATGCATTCGGGCTCCCGCCAGCGTGTATATGTAGTAGGATGGCAGCCCATTGCGGAGAGCGGCCATGGAGTGCTTACGGGGGGGAGGCGAGGGGGGCGCGTGGCGAAACTTGTTGTCCTTGCTGTCCTTGCTGTCCTTGCTGTCCTCGTCCTCGTCCTCGTCCTCGTCCTTGTCCTGCTTGCTGCGCAGGCTGCTGCTGCTGCTGCTGCTGCTACTACTAAGCTAGCGCATTGCCGGGAGCCCATGCAGCTAGTAGGAGTTGAGGTGGTGGCTGCTGCGGTGGCTGGTGTGGTGGTGGTGGTGCCGCTGCCTATGCCTACTGCGCTACTGGCTGTGGAGGTAGTTGCTATAGTGGCGGTCCGGGTGGTGGTAGAGGGCTAGCTTGAGGGATAGCACTGTATAGTGTACTATCGCTGGCGAAGTGGTAGTTTGTGTACTTAGGTATAATATAGGTATTGTTGTTCGGCTATATATTAAGGAGGACGATAGTATTAGTAAACTCGTAGCATCGATTATTAGCTCTATGTACGTAGCTAACCCTAAGGACACTGTGGCTATAGGCGAGGATAGCAACTATATACTTATTGTATATTAGTAGGTTGGTGTATAGGTTTAAGTAGGCGTAGATAGGTATAGTTTAAAAATGTATTGTATACTGAAATTGTAGTTTGTCGTGATAGCCCTACAGAAACTACTACTTGTAAGAAATAATCTTTGTAGCTTACGTTGCAAGCCTGTCACCATAGTGGCGGCATGAAAAAATCCCACCAGCGACGATCACGAGGACGTAACAGGGCAGGAACAAATGATCCCATACCGCCCTTTGATCTTGAATTTTGGTCATTTTCTACTTCCTTGGAGAGCAAGCTGCTTAATCTCAGCCACCCCTGATTCCGGTATTCAGGTCCCAATTTGATCTCGCAAACCCGCCAGTGCATGTTCCGCCACCGTATGTGCTATGTGCTCCCGCTTACAGATGTACTGTGTCTCGGCCAGACTGGCGGACTCGGGCATAATATCATGCGAAGGCGAAGGGCGAAGGGCGAGTGGCAAAGACACACTCTCATTTCTATCGGCACTCCGTTTCATTCTTTCGACGTTCTTTGCAAAAGTGGTCGTCGTCTATTTCTTGCAGGCCTGTCTGCTGGTAAGAAAGGTAATAAATCAGCCAAAGGATAGAGTGGAGAAGCCAAGAGGAAAGAGAATGGAAGGTCGGAAAAGAATTGCGTTAGCTGGGGTAAGTTCACAGCTCTATTCATCCTTCTCTAAACTGTCCAATTTTTACTTTGCACACTCCCTCTTCCCTCTCACCACCTACCTTTCCTCATCCTCAATTTTATCTCAATTCTAACCGGAGGTCATAGGCAGGAGGGACTCTTGGTTCGCATATTTTGGATGCTCTAGTCGCTAGCGGTCGCTATTCGCTTACAGTCCTAACGAACCGGTAGACAAAAGTCCGTGTTTTACAGGGCATCCACCCCACCAAAAACACTACCAAAAACACCACCAAAATGCCTACCACTCCACCCCCTCCAGTCTTCGAACCAGGCTATGAAATCGCGATAAAACACAAGGAGGCTATACACCAATTGTATAGCTTTACAAAGATCCCAATTCCAGCTCTAATGGAGTGTTATAACCTTAGCTATTCAACGATTAATAAGATCTTGAATTACGACGCGCCCGAGCGTACCCGACCTACCTATACAGGACGACCTAGATCATTAAATAATCAATAAGTCAATCAAATTATCGAATATTATACTTCTGGATAGGAGACTCGAATCCTTGATTATACACGTCTTCATGATGTATTGTCATTAGACTATAGTATAAAAACCCTTGAACGGCGGCTTAAATAGTATAGTTACTATCGATGTATCGTATACCAAAAACCCTACCTTACATAAGCTCAAGTAATACAACGATTACTCTGGGCACTGGTGTATATATTCTAGATAAAAGAGAAGGAGTAGAAGAAAGTTCTCTGGTCAGATGAAGTTATATTTTTAGTTGGTGGTTGAATAATAAAGTAGAAGGTTACAAGGAAAAAATCAGAGTGATTTTACGATAACTATATATAATACCAATTTCATCGAGGCTATACAATACCTGTAAATACTTGGGGAGCTATTGGATATAACTATAAGAGCCTATTAGTGTTTATTGATGGATCTGGCAAGAAGGGAGCCTTTATATAAGTTGATTACGAGTTATAAGTACTATCACTATATATAGTCTCTATTATTGAAGACTTTGGAGTACTTATATATATACTTAGGATGGAGCCTTTATTTATAGAGGATGGGAACTCTGTATATAGCCATAAATCGAAAAACAACTACTATACCTTATTCCGATTAAACCATTATATTATATTATTCCCTCATCCTTCTATAAGCCTAGATATGAACCCTATAGAGAAGTATTAGCGTAGAATAAAGTAATCGCTCCATAGGAGAAGAAAACAACTAACTACAGAAGAGGAAATGAGGGTTGCTGTAACAGAGGAATGGGATCGAATTCCACAGGAATGGATTAATAAGTTAATTGATATACAAGAGCATTGGGTTCATGTATTAGTAGAGCGTTCTGGCTGGTCTACTCCTAATTAAAAAGAGAGTATTACATTTTGGTAGTGTTTTTGGTGGGGTGGATGCCCTGTAAAACACGGACTTTTGTCTACCGGCTCGTAACGTACTCGGGTTCGAAATATAGCCTTGGAGAAGCCGACAGAGCTATGCCAGTAAAAGTTATCACAGTCGACTACGAAAACCCCAATTCCCTACGCACCGCACTTGAAGGACAAGATGTCTTGATCTCCGCGCTTGGAAAGATGGCCCTCAAGTTTCAGCCTAGATTGATTGACGCCGCAGTCGCAGCAAACGTCAAACGCATCATCCCTTCCGAATTCGGCGGAGATCTGAGGAATCCCAAGTCTCGGAAGTTCCCCACGTATCAGCCAAAGGTCGAAATCCAGCAGCAGCTAGAACGGCATGCAGCACAGTCTGGAATAACCTATGCCTTGATTTTCAATGACGTGCTTCTCGACTGGGGGCTCGTGAATGGACTTTTGATGGGGGAAATGTGCTCTTCTCGACTACCACCATGGCGACTGCTGGGCGTGCTGTCGTGGGCGTGTTAGACAAGTATCATGAGACCTCGGATAGGGCTATCTACATCCATGATCTCGCAATAGCTCAGATCTGCTGAGTACATGTATAAGGCCAGCAGTATAGAATTTTGTAGGTACTCAAGAGTAGGTTTTTGGAGAGTGCGATTATTGTCAAAACAAAGAGCCTTTGCCTTCTCTGCGAATTGGGCTCCTCGCTGTGTAGGTAGTATGCCATCGAAGTGCAGAGAAGGAGAAAACCTAGCTGCAAGCGCAAACATCCCGTTCCACAAAAGCGAAGTCTCTGGCAGCAAACAGTCATATTTCTGACTGTTCGGGGAATTCGCTGAGAAATAGGTTTCGAGAAATCTAGGTTTGTGCAAAATGGGAACAAAGAAGTGAATTTTCTCGAAATAGATAGTGATTCTGTTGTTTTGTTAGAAAATATTGGAGCTCAACATTTAAATCGTACTCACAATTCGTCAACTAGCTCAGAACTAATGTCCAAGCCAAACCTGCCATCGGTTGAACTAGAAACCCCACTCTGCCCAGGAGTTGGAAGCTGAGAGGGCGTCGCGAAAGTTGAACATTCTGATATCCCTAGCAATCCCGGTATAGTGTTCACGTATTCGGGATTGGACATATTTGGGAACCAGTCAAGGTTCGTATCAGTCAGTTCGCCCACTCTTGGACCACTGAACAGAGGACGCGCTGGAGACTGCCGTGTGTTGTTGGATGAATCGTTGACCAAGAAAGAAGGCCTCGCCCTTTGAAGCATTCCTGGGATTCCAAAATTGTGGTACTGTGTAGTGTCTTCTGTTCTAATACCAAATTTCGAGATGATCCAACATGAACAACAGGAGTGATCAACTCATCGCCATGGTTAATATTTCCACGGCCCGGGCTCTCGACACTTGCGGTTGGACTGTTGCTGCGTTGAGAATGAGTGTCTAGTAGTCTTTGGTTCCTGGCGCCCTCTGTACTCTTTCCGGGCTGGAGTAAGTCGAAAAGGCGATCTAATACCAGGTCAGCCTCCTCTCGTTGGGCTTGGAATGGATCAAGGCAAACGGACCAACTTTATCTTTCAGCTCCTGCTGCGCCGAATATCGTTGATAAGGTTTTCTTTCCCGTGGAATCCGGAGTTTCCGACTTGTCGGATATGAGCACTCCGCCACGGTTTTGACGTATAGTGAACATGTAGGGAGTGTCATGTCACCTAGTATCATGGTCGAATGTCAGCTGCAGTAACAAACATTAGATAGACGGCCGAGCAAGCACGAAGACAGAAGAAAACAAGCAAGGAGTGTAGACATGTATGCGATGATGTTATAGTGTGGAGGAAGCTCCACAAGATAATAATAAGTCGAGGCGAGACAGACATTTCGTTTTCTTCCTATACCAACGTCACTTAGAAGGACCAGCTGCGAGACGATGAAGATTTGCTAACCTACTACACTCGATACAAGCGCGTTTGCGTTTGAGCGGGCTTTCCTCGCGGCGCGTACAGTCTTCAGTCGGCGAAGTCATATTTGTATCCATCAGGGCGTGTTGTAGTGATAAGTGATGCTGGTGATAATCGTGACCATACGGCGATTACGATGATAAGGATGATAGATAAACAGTCGTAGCATCAGGTTCGATGGTAGTCAAGGATAAGGATTGGGATGAGTGTGGAGGAGACCTATACTTTACGGGGAATTCTACGTGCCGTAGGGTACGGGCGGGGTCAAGCGGGTAGGATACTAGGGCATTGGGCCAGTAAAAACCACTGTGCTGAAAGGGCCAGCAGGCTCTTGATCTTCTCTAGGTACCCTGTGCTCAGATCCGACCAGTTCTTGACCTATGCTCTGAGGTAAGCCAGGGCACGTAGCCACTCAGATCTTTTGCTGCTAGGTTTTACCCCACTGTTACATTTATTGAGGGGGGGG
>PDUO01000124.1:29466-59883 GCA_003008705.1 Pezicula radicicola
CTACTTATTCATCGGCAATTAGTCTTTACGCTGAGATCACACATTCATTCATACCGTATTCCGGCTCATGCTCATCAATACACTTGTATATTGCAACAGCTGAAACTGTATACAATTTTAAGCTACCTAAGACCTAAGAGCCACCTCTTACCCAAACTTGGTAAATATTGCTCAGGCAATCACGCAACTGTCGCTTCCCAAATGCTGCCCCCTTTCTGCCTACGAAACTTAATTTAACGTATGGTAGACAACATCTAGACTATTGTATGTTGGCTTCTTAGTAGTGCGGCCGCCATCAAAAGAATCGTCGGGTGTGGCCAATACTATTCTCTCACCTGGTCCTGGCTGTCTGGTGTCACTTCGCGTTCACGCCCTTGTGAGGTCTCGGCTAAGACCCTTGCTGGACGGACCCTTAGGGAGCGGACAGTGGGTGGACATAAGTCTATCACTTACCCCTATTTTACACCAAAACTTATACCTAATACTTTGAAAGTTTATAGTAAAGAAGAGATAATTAATTAAAATATGTATAGTAGACTTATTTATTCGATAGTTACTTATAATATTATATATTTATATTAAAATTATAAACTATTAGGATATATTACTAGTAATTAGAAGTAAGAGAAGTATATAATTTACTAGTTTTATACTAAAATTTACTTAAAAAACTATTACCCTTAATTATTTCTTATCTCTTATACTTACTATTAGATATAATTAAAATATAATATAGGAAAGTCTACTTTAAATACTAAAAATACTAACTAGTTAAATTTTTAGATATACTTATAACCTAAGTTTAACTTATATAAGTAGATGTACTAGGTATATTTTAGTGTAAAAGAGGGGTAAGTGATAGACTTATATCCACCTACTAGAAAGCGCTTTTCGCTTTTGTCAGCTTTGCGGATTGCGGGTTGTGGGTTGCGGGTTGCGGGTTGCGGGTTGCGGGATGTAGGACCTGCGTGCGGAATAGGCGTGATGGGAAATATTTGCGGAAGAGTCGACGCAGCTAAATCGAAAGTGCTTAGACTCCCAGAATGGAGATGTCAGATGGCAACAGCCGACTCAACTAGAATAGACCTTCACCCCCCTCTTCCTTCCTACCTACTGCCAGTTACTGCCACTAAGTGAGCAATTCTCCATGCACCTACATCCGGGTTGTCGTGTGTAGCAGGGAAAGTGTACCTGTAAGCTCTCTAGCATAAAAAGCTATATCATCGCGCTTTCATTCTTTTAACCTATCTTCCTAGCTACTTTTGAAATATTTTTCCAGTCCCCTGGCCATCTCAACTAATCTATATCTAAGATTCTCTTGATTCACTTTTGCCTAGTTATCCGATATCTGCCTAGAATGTAGGGAAAGGTAACCATCGAAGACTATTTCACTCTCCCTAAATTTGCTAAGGCCGCCAAATCCTAGGCAGGGCTTTTCGCCGTCGATGCCTCTCGTCATGTGCGTGAGATCTACGATGTGAACAAGATCCGACTTAGGTACGCCAACAAGCATAGAGTGGGCTATCACATTCTTTCCTATACGGCGCCTAGAATTCAAGACATTGCAGATCCAAACGAAGCACTGAAAGTCGCCCAACTAACCAACAACTGGATCTACGAACAAATCAAAGACAAGCCGGACCGCTATGGATCATTTGCGGCACTTCCGATGCACGATCCGCTTGTTGCGGCCAAGGAACTCAGACGCTGTGTCGAGAACTACGGCTTCAAAGGTGCACTCGTGAATGATGTTCAGATTGCCAAGGATGTAAAGTCGCCGATCTTTTATGATCAGCCTGAGTGGGATGTTTTCTGGCAGACTTGTGTTGAGCTCGATGTCCCGTTCTACTTGCACCCAAAACAACCGACCGGAGGGATACACGATACATTATGGGCGGATCGAAAATGGCTCATTGGCCCGCCTCTTTCTTTTGCCCAGGGCGTGAGTTTGCATCTGCTCGGAATGGTGGTCAATGGTGTCTTCGACCGAAATCCTAATATGCAGGTGGTGATTGGACACTGTAAGTGTTGGAGAAGAGACCCCTTTTCTAAGGCGTATTGTCTCATTAATCTCTCCTGGAACTACATGAAAAGAACTAATACTGACTTCCACGTTACCTAGTGGGTGAGCATATCCCATTTGATTTATGGCGCATCAACCACTGGTTTGAGGACATCAAGAAGCCTTTAGGCTTGTCGATCAAGAAAACCATCCGAGATTACTTCCGTGAGAACATATGGATCACTACATCTGGTCACTTCTCAACACCAACGCTCAAATATTGCATCGAGGAACTTGGTGGAGCGGATAGGATTATGTTTTCCACCGATTATCCCTTCGAGAATTATCATGATGCTTGTACTTGGTTTGATGGATTGAAGCTGGACGTGGGTCAGAAAGAGAAGATCGGAAGAGACAATGCGAAGAAATTGTTCAAATTAAAGCAATTCAAGGATTGTGACGATTATGATGCATATTAAGACAGAATAGTCGAGCAGAAGCCTTGGGTGGGCCCATAGATGAATCAATTTGGGTTGACCCTTTTTTAATTGTCGAGTCCAGAGAATTCACTTGCCTCACATACTGATTATCAACTCGAGCAAGCCCAAGATAGCTACTCTCTTGCTCGGATTTCGTAGATGAAAGATGATGCAAAATGAAAATGGAGGGTTCTATAGCCTCCCTTGATACCTCCCCTAACAGCGTTTCTCCTGTATAGCGATCCAAGACTCTCTCGGGCAACAAATACCTCCATTCCGGAGAAATTTCTCATATTTGATATTTATTACTATCACATATTCATTGGATTGTTTAGTTCTTCAACCCACCCTAGATCATCCCATGACAAAATCCCCGAGTCTTCCCAGCCCGGGTGTGCCGCGCCCGTAATATCTGGTTGCCAGCCACCCAGAGTTTCGCCCTCGTTTACCGATTCTGATCTAACTTCAAAACCAGATTGTGCTGAATCGTTGAAAACGTTCTCATCGGGACAGTCCAACCGAAAAACTCTGCTTACAAGCCGACTCGATCTTTCGCGTTTGAGAGCAGCAATCTGTTGCTGGCGTTTATTGACCTCAGTGATGAGATCTGATAATATCTCAACGTACCGTTCTGACTGCTGACTTCGGGTAGAGAGCTTTCGGAGTATAGCCGTAGCCCGTCAAAGCACTTTCTGATCTGAATGTTGGCCTCTTCCGTCATGAACATGACCAGTCCCAAGATGAGTGCCGCGGCAAATGTCCAGGCTCTGAACACAACGATTAGTTTTATGAAATCAAGGTGTAGTTTAGCTTCGTACTGTAGAAGACACATGTTGTCCATGATAAGACCCTTCTGCAAGATCTCCTGACAGCCCTCAAGCATAAAAACTGCGGCGTCTTCACAAGCCTTCGCCAACTGTACTATTTCTAGTCCGCAGGAAGAGTCACCGCTACCAAGGCCTTTCAATTCTTTACATGTGTTGAATAATAAATGCCGTATGATAAATGGTCTCGTTATTTGCATAACTGCAAAGTAATACGAGCATGCCGCATGTAGATTCCCTAATATTACATCTTGATCCTGGAGTCGTGGTGCCAACCACGGTGAAACCGACTGTAGATTTGGAAGGTTGCTTGTACTCCACTTCGCGAGTCTCTCAAGGAGAATATTTGCGGATGCAGCGTGCGTGAGCTGCTGCCGATCCAGGTCCGCGATTTCGTCAACTAACGTTCTCAAAAATCGATAAGTAGCATCTAAACCTGGTGATATAAATATATCCACGTCTTCAGGGCTTTTAATGTATGGTGCGAGTCCATGGCGCTGGAGTTGAGTTGCAGAAGGCCGACCAAGAAAGCAGCTAACGTGGGAATCCAGAACGTAAAGGCTTTTCCAGGTTCGAAGCCAGCAAAGAAGTCAGTCAGATGAAATTCATGGTCTGTAGATATGAATACCTTTTGTTGGCTTCCTTCTTTTCTAGCGACCTAATCGGTTCCTCAAGATGTAAGCCTACTGCATGCGCTGCTCGAACTGCCACACCAAGATACATATATGCTGTATTTCTGCGGCACGCGCAAAGCATGTAAAAAGCGTTCATTAAACATATCTGAATGTTATCCAAAGTCAAATTTTCTAATAGGTCAATGTCCGTTGTTTGCCGTGATCGGTTCAGGTGAAAACGTTCGCAAGGTGTGTATGTTTGTGAATCTGGGTGGCATCGAGCTCCAATAGCGAGTACAAGGTCAAGCAATATATATCGACTGCTCTGTAATGGCTGACCAGCTTTGAATGCCTCAAGGCTTTGGATGATATGTGATGGATCAAAAAGATCGAGAATGCCGCCGGTCTAAGTATTGTTAGCTGATATATGTGGCCTGCAGACATCACGATACTTACTGCAGCGAAGAACAATCTTACAAGCTCCTTCTTTTGAGAGAGATCGATTTGATCTCGCAAGTCTGAAATATCTTTAAGCTGTAGTTCTGTCTCCAACATGGTGCTTGTGGTTGCAGGGTCTGTGAAGTTGGAAGACCCCATCTTGCGCCTGAAAATGTCTCGAAGCAGCGGCAAAAAGCCAATCACCGCCGTATTCCCAATATAAACTTTAACTCGACAGTCCCATATTAGAATTCTTGCAACGAGAAGGAATGAGATGAAGTATACATATACCTACCATCGTTGCCCCTCGAGGTCCTCATCAAGAGCGGTTGAGTTAGGACTGTAGTCTCCGGAGAGTCGCCAGGGAAATTACTTCGTATCAAGGTTTGCGATCCGTCGCTTCCTTCGTGCTCTCTTGAAGATTGTTGTGCCATGCTCCCCACCAGACCACTTGAACGTCTCGGAGAAGACCGCGATGATACAATGGAAGCCGGCCGTGGTTGAGTTATAGGTGCCGGGGGAGTATTGGACTTTTGTGTATCGACCATGTATATGCAAGAGGATATTCGATTGCGTTTGACGCAGTATGAGCATGGAAGGTCATTACTACAACGCCTTTTCGCCCTTTGACATAGGACGCAAGCACGGGTTGTCCTGCGACGAGCAATGGTGTTCAAGGGCGTATTTGGCATTATGGGCGATGTTTACTATAGCGCATCTATTAGACCTAGTCTATTAGACCTAGTCTATTAGACCTAGTCTATTAGACCTAGTCTATTAGACCTAGTATTACTTTAAACTAAGGAAATACTACTATAGTATATATAGTATAAGTAAGATTAAGAGTTAAAGGGTTTTCTACTATATTACTATAAAGGTACTAGGGCTAATATTTATATATTATCTTCTTTTTAGCCTAGTAGAATTATACTACAGGGACCTTTCTAGATATATTAGTATACTCCTATTAAAGTAGTATATAAAATATTAGCCCTAGTACCTTTATAAGATAATATATTAGTTGAAGACTCTAGGGAAGAAGTATAGAATTAAATAATTAAGTATATATCTATAGTATATCCTTAGAGGGGAATAGTAGTTTTCGTTTACTATTTATAGATTATAATTTTATAGTTATAATAAAAGATAATTTATATATTATTCTAAAAAGTATAAATAGTCTTTTAATTATTAATAATAGTATTAGTTTAAAAAGTTTTATAATTAAAAAAACTAATTATTTATTTTAAATAATAATCTAAAAAACTTATTTATTTATAATTATTTAAGTATTAATTATTTTTAAATATTTAAATTTAAAGACTATTCTTAAACTATCTTAGAACTATCTTTAATTATTCTTCTTTTTTAATAATTTTTTAATTTTTTAAATAAAAATAAAATAAAAATAAAAGATAAAGAATAAAAAATAAAATAAATATTTATATAAAACTAGAGATATAAGAATAAATATAAAGGTATTAAACTTTATTTCTTAAAATAATTATTTAATTTTTAATAATATATATCTATTATAATCTATTATATAAACTATTTATAAACTTTTATTAATTAAATTAAAATTTTAAATAATTATATAAATATACTATTTATAAACTATCTATTTATTATTTATAAATAATCTTTAAATAATATATTTTACCTCTAAAGATCTAGATCTTTAAGAGTTATATAATCTACTAGTAGACTTACTTATTAAATAATACTAAAAGGGTTAAAAAAGACTAAAAAGTTAAAATAGTATATTTTTTAAAAGAAGGTATAATATAGAAGAAGACTATTCTAAAGAGAAAAGTTATTAGAAAATAAACTTTCTTAGTAGTAATTAATAAATTAATAATAATAATAATAAACTTTAAGTATAGATATTATTAGTGATATTTTAAGGAATATATAAAATTAAAACTCTTCTACTACACTATAGTATTATAGTTAAACTAATAAAGATATAGAAAGCAGTGCGAGCCGTAAACGAATTACAGTTAGAGAAACCAAACCGAGGGCAGGGTGAAGTGGTGTCTAATCCAGGGCTAAACAAATTGAATCATGAAATTGAATATTCAGAGTTCGGTGGTGTGCCGCCCATGAATTCAGAGTTTCAAGGAACTGATGGCTTAAATTCATTGTACCTGTCCCCGATAGGACACTTCGTTTCTGACTTATCCGCCCAATCTGAAAGTCCGAGCACGAAACTAAATCAGTGGTTTAGGATCTTTTTATCCAATTTTGTTTTTGAGTTTTTCAACCTACCTGCTCTCGAATATGATGGCCAGATTCTCATTATCAGGTCTGACCGGCTGTTGCTCCTCAGGTATGCTCCTGTCCCAGTCTTGTCTGCTAGGGCCATGTAGTACCATCCCATTGTAGAGTGTTGACATGCCTAGAATCTTTTCGCTTAGTTTCTTGCCATCCCGAGATCCCTTCACAACCGCGACGAACTCCGAAGCGATGTTGCGGTGAAATTGTGGTGGCCGAAACGTGTCCTCGTGGACCACCCACCTCGGTGTCACAGCACACATGTCCACGGCGGGTGTTCCTTCTGCATCACCCTTCACCGTCAAAACAGTGAAGATTGAAGGATCTTAGATGAATAAGCGCCTCTGGAAAAAAACCATCGGGCAAGGATTTCTTACAGCATGGTCATAAGAAAGAGAACCCATGGTGTTGAAACGCCCTAAAAGGAAAAACCTTAACCAGGGCGTAGAGGTTGGGTATAGTCCGATGCTTACCCATGTCATATTTGTACGGGAAATAAGATCCGTGCCACCCAATAACGTTGAAGACAGTTCCATTGTATCTTGTGGAATACAGTCTGCCGCAATATTTACTGATAATCTGACTGTCAGGCCCTGGGTTGTAAGATTGAAGTCGAGGGATCTGGAAATCTCTAGGATTTGCAAGCCCAATGCTGCCAATAGGTCCAAGCTCTGGCAGCTCAAAGTGGTTCATAAAGGTCTCCAAGATGAAACCGCGAACAGGACTTTCTACTATGGACACATGAAAGCGGACTCCCCGAGGTACCACACAAAGCTCGCCGGGACGGACTCTCAGGGGACCCATCTCAGTTTTTACATCGATTGATCCTTGCTGGGCAACTGGAGGAGGTTAATTCATAGATAGACTAAACTTTCAGACACGCACCTATTAATAAATCCCCATCTGAGCTTGTAAATACTTGATCCTTTGGCATATCTTTTCCAGCGGTATAAATGTAGTACGCAACACCTCTCCTCAAGGCAGGATCGCCAGCGCCAGCAAGCAGCTTTAACCCGGTCACAAAATCCTCGTTTTCATTGATGGCTGCAGGTAGCCACATGTATGGATTTGGCTTGAATAGCAGGTTTGATAGCCCCAAGTCGGGTATACCAGAGTCAGACCTCAGCTCCTCAAAGTCCTTAATTGATGAGGACGGAAGAGTGCGATAGTAGGTGGTCTGCTTGCTATCTTTTCGGGCGATGGTGAAGGACGAAGCAGTAATTCGGTCGTTGTAGAGGAGTCCTTTGACGCGCTGGGGCTGTGAGCAGCCTATTGGAATAGTGCCAACAACGCTTTCTGATCTATTCCCACTTAGACATTTTCTGGCAGGGTGAACAAAGTAAGTACTCGCTCATGATAGTTGTTGAGGCCATTAGAATATTCATAAGGGTCTTCAACAGTAAATGCTGATATGGTCTTGACCTTCACATCATTTTTGCGGTTGCTGTTACCGTTGTCGGCGGTTGCTTTCATTGCCATTTTGTTCCCGAATAAATTCTCGTAGCGGTTGTAGAGACATGCGTTCCCTCTGGTTATTCTTATAGTTATTCTTATAGGGCGGGAGTTGACCATGGGCAAGTGATGGTGTCAATGGCACTGCACTAGGAGCTCTCCGGAAGCGGATCATG
The DNA here is from genome assembly GCA_003008705.1 of Pezicula radicicola. NCBI lineage: Eukaryota > Fungi > Ascomycota > Leotiomycetes > Helotiales > Dermateaceae > Pezicula > Pezicula radicicola. Next base: position 37,729 of record PDUO01000124.1, read on the forward strand.
CCTCTAGCCGTCATACTGGGTATAATTTTATGGCGGGATGTGTTGTCTTAGCATGTATATGATCGGATATGAGCGGCCCGACAACAACCATGAGATGAAATCAAGGTAATGATTTATGAAGCCGGAGACTCCGGACAATAACGGCAACGACTGGAAAAGTTCTAGAAATCTCTTAAATCCTGTTCCATCCGCGGTATTGTCTATCTTGCGGACCTTGCTGTCTCTTACCTCTCGCAATGCCGACCTCGTCCACCGCCGCGTCGTCCCGGGGCCGTTACAAACGGGGATATGTGGCGTGTCTTCCATGTCGGACTCACAAGGTGAGATGTATCCTAGAAACAGAGCCCCCCTGTGCCAAATGTCGACGCGAACATCGCGAATGTCTCTTTGAACGCACGCAGCGACACCCCAGGCGTCGAGATCCCCCAAGTTGGGCTAGGCCTTCAAGCTCCCAAGGTGGGAACCCCGAAACTGATCACCTCGCACCAAATACACCAAATGCAGTCGAGCCCCCCAGTGCTGAGGCACAGACGACTTCCAACACATCACCCGGGCTGGATAATAATGTGCAGAATTCCCGGCCATCGCTGTTGGAGCGCACTATGTTTACAGACGTCAGACACGCAGGTGCCACAATAGACTTACTCAGTGACCCTGCTGCTACTGGGTTGGCAACAAGATCCTCACAAGCTCCGTCCTCTCTGCCTTCAGCATCCTCTCACCAGCTGAACAGTAATGAGAGCTTCAACCCGTCGCATCCGGTGGAACTATCCCATGCAGACAGTGAGACAATAAACCTATGGAGCCAAAATCCATTTGTCCGATTGGGCTGGTTCACTGCCCGAGAGGCCTTGACCTACCTAGATCTGTATGTTATTATTCTCAGGGGGCAACTCGTCATATTGATAGGGTATTGACTGTTGAAGATTTCATCGTCATCTCGCCCCGTTTCGTCCCACTTTGATGGACGAGCCCGAGGATGGGGGCCCACGTCAAAAACTATTCAGGGAAAACTCTACATCTGCCACTTGTCTACTTCATTGGCGTCCTCGGCATCCAGCGAGAGGGCCTGACTTATCGTACGGCCTACCTATTTACTCCAAACCACTCGTTAGTTCCACAGGGCCAACAAAAATGTTTACCAGCAACAGCTCCTACAGAACACCCTACGCTATATAAACCTCTAGCGAAGCTCTCGGAGATATAATCTTTATCAATACTAGAGAACCTATGTCTGAAATAGAGGGCCAGCTCCCTAGCTCCCCCCTACAGCCTCCTATAACCTAAGCTAGGTAAATTGACCTAGGAGATAAACTACTATCCCCTATACCAACTCCTGTATATAATCAATAAGTATAATAAAACCGATCTATCTCCCAAAGTACTACTACTATAGTCTCCCCTAATGACCCTATTTAGATTACTACCCCTATTCGAATAGAAAACTCTTCACTACCTACCGGTCCCTATTACCCAAATACCTAAATCCGGAAAAGAGGTATAGAGGATACTCTGTTCTCTACCTACCTCACTAAGAACCGAAGGATCTTCGGAAACTCCTTTATATACCTACTAATAAGTATAGACCCTAACCCCGCTAGATAAGCTATTCTCAAAGTAAGAGACCTTATTATTAAGGCTAGTATACTAGCCTATCTAAGAGAAGAATAATCCTGTATTCTAGACCTTCTAGAAATCTTTAGAGAGTATATAGAAAAGGGTCGCCTATACTTAGCCTCTATAATCATTACCTTATAAGTTATATACCTTGAAACTACTACCCGATAAATCTAAAATAAGGTAAAAGACCTAGCTAAAGTAACTATCTAACTAACCCTATAAAGGCTAGACATTCGGAACCCTACTATACTCTCTATACCCTTGTTTATAATAATAACCAACTAAGACTTAAATAACCCCTCTATCTAATAATAGGAATAGACTATAGTCTAAAGGAAGATTAATAAGTTAAAGATAAAAATAAGAAAATATACCTAAAATAGACTAATCCTTATAAAACCCTAGACTATACTTATACCCCTCTAGGTAAAGAATACTTTTAATAAGGCTTTTATAAATAAAGGAATATCTAGTCTAGTAGTTATATCTATCTTAAAATCACTTAATAATAATATAATTATTACTACTATTAACCTCTTTATAGTAAAATTCCTTATAGAGAAATAGAATATTTAATAAGGGATTATCTTATTTTAGATAACTTACTTAAATAAGTTATAGTATAAAGTTATTCTCTATAGAATCCTAATAATAGACTTTAACTCTCTAGAGGGTATAAATCTTATTATAAAGGAAATAAAGATATTCAATAAAGACCTTACTTCTATTAGAACTCTCTACTAGATTAGTAGTTATTACCTTTACTATAAAGACTAAAGTAATAAGAGTTATTAAATAAAGACTCTATATTATAGGAATTAATATAAGAGTTAAAAAACTCTTCTTAACTACTCTAAGTATCTAATACTAAAACTACTAAAGCTTTAGATACCTTGAAAACTACTATAAATAACTATACTCCTATAGACTATATAGAGACTAATATACTATATAATAATACTTATATACTATCTATAAGATAAAAGGAAAGGAGTATATCTACTTAGCCTTAAAATATATTAACTATAAAGAGATATATATAGTAGACTCCAAGGACTATAAGGTATTCCTAATAATTAAGATAAAAGTAACTTTAAATTATTTTATATAATTAATAACTCTCTAAAGATACTCTAAGTAAATCTAAATAAGAGTATAGTAGCTATAGAGAGTATACTCTAAACTATAGTAAAACTAGAAGTTGAAATATTATTAGTTCAAGAACTTTAACTTATCTAAAAAGGAGAATAAGATAACTATACTAATACCTAGTTAATTTTATACTAAAACTATATCTAAATCCTTTTAAATAACCTCTAGTATAAGCTAAGGATATTAACTTATATTTTAAAAGACTTATAACTATAAGTTAATCTTATACTATCCCCTCTCTAAGACTCTAATCTCTAAATCCTTAAGATTATAAAAGGAGATATATCTATTTAAATTATTAATATATATAATAAGATAGACTAAAGGAATATAAATAAAAATATACTCAACTAACTCCTCTATACTCTACTAACCCTCTATAAGTATATCTTTATTATAGAAGATTTTAATACCTATTACCTATAGTAGAACTCTTTTAATAACTAATCCCTAGATATAAATAAATTAGTCTACTAGACTAAATATAATACCCTTATACTCTATAATACTTCTAGAATAGAAACCTTTTTTAGACCTAACCTTATAAGACCTAATATCTTAGACCTTACTTTTACTATAGACTCTCTAACTAGTAAAGTCTAGGACTAGTAAGTCCTCTCTAACCTAGACTTAAACTACTTTAGAATTCTATATATACTCAAAGGGTCCTTCTAATAACTAATAGATAATCTAACCTATCTATTATAATTTAATATATAACTAGTAGACTAGAAAGGATTTATAGTCTCTCTAAAGAATAAGCCCTTTACTCTCTAGAACTTTAGAAGCTTTCTAACTAGGAGAGTAGAGTCCTTAGTAACCTTATATTACTTTCCTCTAATAACTACCTTTTAGATATAATAGTAATAGAGTTTATCTAAGTAATAACCTAAGCTACTAAAGCTAATACTCTAAGACTAAGGAAAGGAGTAAGAGTAAAACTATAGTAGACTACTAAACTAAAGGACCTAAGGAGGACTATACTTAATAGATAAAGATACCTTAACTCTATAGACCTATTATCTAAGCTTAACTACCTCTAAGCTAGAAATACCTACTTCCTTAAGATAAAGAAGGTAAAAAGACTATACTAGAACCTATTTCTAGAAAAGGAAGATCTAAAGAGTATTTTTAAAGTTATAAAATATATAAAAGATAATAGAGTAGAGAAAATCCCTTATATCTAATCCTTCTCTATACTTAAAACTATATTCTAAGGTAAATACTTAGCTTTAAGAGTTACTCTTTTTCTAACTCTCTCTTAAGCTAGAGTACTAAGATAGAATAACTACTAACCCTCTAAGGACTAGATATAGCTAGCTCTTTTAAATATTAAACTTTAGAATATATACTCTATTAAAATAAAGGGTAAAACCCTAGAGTCTAATAGTATTACCTAGGAAATTATTCTTTAAGTCTATAAATATATTCTAGAAATCTTCTATAAACTATACTCTAGCCTCCTCTACTATAGATACTACCCCCCCTACTAGAAATAAGCTATAGGAGCTATCCTTAAGAAACTAGATAAACTAGACTACTCTACCCTAAAAGTATATAGAGTTATAACCCTTCTAAATTATCTAGGTAAAATTAGTAAGAGAATTCTTACCCAGAGACTTAGGTATCTTATAGAGACTACTAACCTCCTCTACCCCTCCTAAATTAGAGACTAGTTAAAGAAGTTAGTAATAGATACTACTCTACTTCTTACTAACGAAGTAGAATAAAACTATAGATATAACCTATATACTTCTACCCTCTTTCTAGATATTAAAGGAGTATTCAACTATATAGTAAAAAACTAACTATTTATAATACTCTAGTAACTTAAACTCTCTACTAGTCTTATAGTATAGATCTTCTCCTTTCTAAGTAATAAACTCTTAAGACTCTTCTTTAATAACTAAATAGAGAACTTCTATAAAATTAATATTAGAATCCTCTAAGAAAGCTCTATTTTACTAATTCTCTTTCTAATATATATTAGAGACCTTTTCTATTTAAATACTATTAAGTTCCTCTCTTATATAGATAATATTATACTTATAGTATCTTCTATAAGTATAAAGAAGAATATTAAGATCTTAGAGAGAGAAGTAAAGAACCTCTATAACCTTAGAGTAAGGAGTATAATCTAGTTTAATCTAGCTAAAATAGAGTTATTATACTTTATAAATAAAGGTAAAGTCTAAGAAATTATACTTACTTTATTAAATAAGGATATAGTTTAACTAAAGAAGGTAGTTAAATAGCTTAGAATCTAGTTTAATCTAGTATTTAAGTTTAAGTAATATATATCTATTAAGACTTTCTAAATATAATTAACTTTCTAAAGGATAGTAAAACTAGTTAATATAAAGAGAGATCTTATATTATTTACTATAAGATAATTATACTTAGTCTATACTACTAGTATCTTAGACTATAAATTAGTACTTTAGTAAAAAGGATAAATCTAGTTCTTAAAGCCTCTCTAAGCTCTCTAAAACCTAGGACTTAGGAAAATTCTAGGGACCTTTAGGACTATACTAATAATCTCTATAGAAGTAGAGACTATACTACCTCTACTAATAATAAGACTTAATTTAAATATCTAATAATATATATTTAGATTAATAAAACTAGTTCTAATCTATCTAGTTAATAAGGAAGACTTAAAGTCTTAGAAAACCCTTCTTTATAGAAGTATATAATTTAGTAGAAATAGAAGACCTAAACTATAATATAAGCTAGTATAAATTAATAGAATTTATTATTCTATTTAAGGACTAGTAGATATATAATCCCTAAAATATATAGAATACTTTAAGTTCCCTTTATAGAAAAGAAACCTTTCTTTTTAAATTAATATCTCTAAGGCCTTTAAAGAAGAAGTAGTAATCTAATATAATACTATACTATAGGTATATATAGGTACTAATACTATTATAATCTATATAGATACTTTTTCTATTTCTTCTAGTACTAGAATTAGAGTTAGAATAATCTATAAAGACTTAAACTAGGAATAATATAAAATACTAAACTAGATAACCTTTAACCTCGGGAGAGACTAACTAGTTTATAATAGGGAGCTTGAGAGAATTACTCTAGTAGTAGAGTATATAAGTAGATAAGTAGCCTAAGATACCTACTTCCTTATCTTTTTAGATAACTAAGCTAGACTATATAGACTTAAAATACTATTAGATAATCTAGGATAGGTATACTAGATCCGGACCCTTAAGGTAGTTAAAATACTAGTTTCTATAGGAGTAACTCTTTTACTTAACTAGGTCCTAGGTTATACTAAAGTCTAGGGGAATAAATAAGTTAATACCCTTACTAAATAAGGTACTATAAAACCCCTAAGCTCTAAGTATACTAGCTTTATAATACTAGGGCTTAAAGTTAAGTAGATCTAAAATAAGAAATAAAATACCTTACTCTAGGAATATACCTAAAAGCCTAACTCTAACTTAGTTATATATAGTTGAAAATTTCTCTAGAAACTATTATCTAAAATTAAACTACCTCTAGATACTAAAAGAGAATTAGCTAGCTTCTTTTTCTAACTTAAATTTAGATATAGTTACTTTAATTCCTACCTCTATAGACTATATTAATCAGACTACCTAAATTATAAATATAGATAAAGAGAGTCCCTAGAATACTTACTTCTAAGCTATAGAGAACTTAGAGGACCACGAGCTAAACTTAAAGAAGTACTCCGGGGAATTAGGCTTATACTACCCCTAATACTATACACTAAGATAGGAATAGAAGAGATACTTCCATTTTTAGAGGAAACTACAATCGTAACTAGATCCTAGTACCTTACAAGATCTACTAGCAGTGATGAGGATGAAGGGGAGGAAGGAGGAGAAGAGGGAGGAGAGGAAGGAGAAGGAGAGTAAGAGTAGTAGGGAAAGGACAGGGTAGCCTAAAAACTACTGTATATACAACTTTCTTTTATTAAAACACCCGGGCTAGACCCTCAATGTCCCTTAGAAGATACCCGACCTTCCCTATCTATAGTAACCATATAGTAATATTAGGATAATACCCTAACCGTCCTACTATAGTCATCGACTTATACAGGACGTTAAAAGGAATAATAATAATAATAATAATAATGGGGGCCCACGACACCGACACCATCTAATCGCGCAGGAACCAATGTTGTGCACGACCATCTTGATGATTTCGTCTCGCTTCTTTAGCTTGCCAGGACCCGGAGGGCTGGCGCGAAGTCATGTAATTCATCATCGGCTATGGGAACAATGTGATAATCTCATCCAACTGCTCATGTATGGACAAGAGAAGTACGTGAGGCGAAATCGGACCATGGGTACGATCCAGAGTCTACTACTGCTTTCAGAATGGCCCCCTCGATCTGTACACTTCTCTCCACAGAGCGACCTATGGGGAACGGTAGAGTTACTCGGTCCACATGTCAATGCTGCCGAAGGTCAGGCACTACTATCGCCTTTGGCGCGATACCAGCAAGATCTTTTGGACCGAGCAAAACAATCCGACCGGATGTCGTGGATGTTGATAGGGGCAGCAACCAACCTGGCCTATGAGATTGGTGTTTTTCTGGATAATCTCGGTCCAGATGTTTTGGACGACCGCGAGAGGCTCACTCGTCTGCGCGCTCGGAAGCTTCTCTATGTTTACGTGACTAATCTTGCAGTCCGACTGGGCTGCCAGAACATTCTTCCGCAGGATATTATTTTGGCCATATCCTTACTGCCTGCTGGCGAGATTGGTCACGTAGGGCATAAAAGCTGGGACTCAGCGATGGAACTGTGGCTGGGTCTGATTCGACAGAGCCGTACCGCTTCCGCCATGTTTTTCCATACAACCTCAGATACGAAGAAGCATCTGCAGAACGGTAACTACATCATCCTTCTGCAAAACTTTGCATCAACTCTGTCGAAATGGCATGACGGGTTTCTGGCCATTTCTTCGGGTAAGTGCAATCTGCTCTATTACATGCATGCATCATCCTATAAGGAAGTGTCGCTGCATTGCCAGCTAATGAAGGCATCTGCGTCTACTTGCTCAAAATATAGAAAGGCTAACCAACCTATTCTCAACTAAAGATTTATCGGAAGACATCCGAACTCTATTACTAATTGAATACCATAATATCAAAGTATATACCCATGCTTTGTCCATCCAAGCGGTTCTGGAAAGGGCCAAGGCCCAAAACCTCACCAACTTTAAAAGAGATCGGGTAGAACTCAATGCTACCTGCTTTCTCCCTCAAGATATCATGTTCATCCGCGAAGTCACAGCCAGCAGCAATATCATTCTTCAGACTGCAACAGCCATAGCCAATAAAAATCGTTTGCGATTCATCCCCATTCGTCAGTTACATTGTATTATGTCGGCGTTTATATTTCTGTTTAAAGCCATAAATATTGGTATCAGCCGAGTAGAGGTACAAGTGTCAGTGGATACTTTGGAACAATGTATAAAAGCGTTGCAAGCATCAGGCATGGACGAAATGGATGTGTCCCTGCATACGGTCACTTTGTTAGACTCGCATGTCAGAAAGATCCGAGAAGATTCTAACGCCCTCTATCCATCATCCACAGACCCTCCGCAAGACCGGGAAGGAAGATATGGAGCTGGAGAAGCTTTGCCAAATGTGCCTGTCACAGCGGGTATGACTGATGCATCCGTACTAGCTACATCTTCCATGTCGCATCCGCCGCTTATCGGGGAATCAGATGGATGGAATCCGCATGCCTTCTCAATACTTGATCCCGCCATAGATGTCTCCTCAGGCTGGACTCAACCATCCTCTGTGCTTTTACCTAGCGATCTCATTTCTGCTGGACTTTTATCAGAGTCGGTCGATTTTCTCTGGGATACACTAGTATAAAAAACTGGACAAGACCAGATGGCCCTCTCCGCTTCGTCGTGCTTTGAAGGGCTCGTGTCGGCAACGCCTTCGACTCCAACAGAGGTCAAGGGAGCAGCTGGAAACTATGGACAGGCTTGTCATTGGAAAGCATTAGAGGCATTAATTTTTGACAATTTGGGTGCTTTAGAAGGCCCACAAAGCAGTTTTTCCAATGCGAGAGGCGTTCAAAATTGTGTCAGTGAGGATATAGCAGCGGGAGAAAATGGTTGGCATTCTTTGGGAATGAGAAAGTTGTTGACAGGGCCTTCTTCCCAAACATAGTACTGGGGGTATAAAAGAGGTTACCCTTGTGCTAGTGACAAGAGAAGCTTCTACGAGTGAGCGAGTGGGGTTATCCTGTCATTAGGGTTTACCTCAGGACCATTCCTTTTTGTGCCTAATGCAGAAAGACGGAATCTACCTGATTAGCTTGTGTGGGGAGTCTTTCGCACGAAATAGCGGATTACTTCAAACCGATTTTCCTCTATGACTGCACACCGTACGATTAAATTGGGCAGCATTTGGTGCACAGTCAATTATCTTTGTAGCTGACTATATCTAATGTTGATGATGTTTAAGATAAAATTCTAATACAGTCAGATTTTCAATATCGCAGAAAACACACACACACACACACAAAAAAGAGAAAAACCAAAAACAACGCAGAGCCATTAGAACATGAACTAATTCCGTCTAGTGGAGATGTGTTAGGAATGCTGCGCTCGTTGCCAATGTTGGTCTTAAGCAGTTCGTTCTGTGGCGTAAGAACCGAGGGGGTGCAAACACCAAAACTAGGAAGTAATCTTCAAGAGACATCTGGTCTACCAAGGAAAAGTCAAATAATGGATGTCTCGTTTTTTTTGGCTCTTCTCATAATGGCATCGATTGTTCCGTGGCTGACGTTTTAAGGAGAAGGATCAACTCATCAAAGGCTTGGACAATCTTTGGCTGTTGACCTTCCCATTGCTTTTTGGACTCTACACCAAGCCGGCCTTGGAAGCCTCCATCAGATCTTGGCCGGTTCCTCCACCCACAAATGCGAACGCTGGTCGTTGACTCACGACACGCAACTTCATCACATCCAATGTTTGTCTCAACTGCTCAGAGGCCCATATGCCGCCTTTGATGCCATAACTAACAATCATGACTGGTTTTCCTTGCCATTCATTATACAAGTAGTCAATGGCGTTTTTAGTCGCACCAGCCAGGCCACCATTATATTCTGGGATTACAAATATGTACCCAGCATGCTGGCGTATCTCGGCGCTCCACCTTTTGGTATGATTGTAGACATGCGATGCACGGGATGGTACCATGGCCGGCAGATTTGGCTCGTCGAAGACTGGAAGTTGGAATTCTGCCAGGTCGACTGGCTGTAGCGTAACGTGTTTGGATAAGGCACGAGCTTCCAGTATGCTTTGCACCATCGCTGCCACCTGAGGTCCAATGCGCGGAGTCCGGGTACTTGCTGAAATCACTGCGATCGAGGGAGGAATAGAGTCCATCGTGCGTAATAAAAAGGGTCCCAAATAGAATAGCTGATTGTAGGTTCTTGGTAGTCTGCTGTCTCTTTTCGTGCGATTCTGGAAAGGCTCTCTTAGGGTTTTAGTTACTTGTTGTTAGATGGGTTGGATAGATTGGGTATCTATATTTCAGCAAGATCGGACATGATCATCAGGAATCGTCTGTCTCTGGGCCGGTTCTATCCGATGAGTGCGGGAGCTAGTTAGCCCCAGAAATCATGATATACAAGGTCCTAGGGCCTTTTGAGCTCTTCTCTTACCTGAGTTGACAGTCAAACACCTATCCGCTTCTCCCTTCTAAAATCATTACACTACTACCTGCAATTCTTTTTTTTAAAAAAAAAATTCTATTTTTAGTGGTTTCTAATTATGGTGAACGACATCTCATTTGACGGTTGGTCCCTAAAGGTCTGCTATATAACGTTTAGGCTTATACTTAGACAACAGACTGGCGAGAATTGAGCCACATCGCTTTTGAGTGGGCAGACTGCTATAACTCTAAGGTATAGAACAAAGACTAAAAGGCAAGCAATGGATGGCTGAGAGGAAGTAGGAATACCATCGTCTGGCGGCGATTCTCGCTCCCCAGGTCGAGGTAGGCATTCCCAGATCAACCAAAGAGCTGAAGAGAACTGAGTTGCTGATCTCTCATCTAGGTTGACTATCTGGACCACTTTGGATGGAAGGCTACAATACCCGCCGAGGAGTTTCTACAGCGTTCAAGGAATTCGATAAGCGGCTTGGTGGATTCTATGCATCACATCGGAGCAGCCAAGTACGAGCGCATTACTGATGACGTGGTTATCGGCCACTACCAGGTCTACAATGAGTATCAGCGCTATCCTTCTGAAGAGGACCACAGTCGGGTCGAGGCATCAGGCAGTGGGTTGGCAATAATGGTATATGTCTACCGAAAGATGGATGGAAAGTGGAAGTTGGCGGGAATCAAGCCGAGGGGCCGCATGAACAACTTTAACCTTGACAAGGTGTTCCCTAATAACGAAAAGCCCAAGTTGTGGACTAGAAGGTTTTTATATGACTTGGCTGGCTAGTGCGTATGTCACTGCGTACGAATCCCTTCCTGCATTCTTTTGTTTGAGAGAAGGTATAGTCCCTAGCTGAGTATTATTTCGATAGAACCTTCTGTATACTGTATTCTGATTAGTAAAATACCTACCAAGATAGTTATTTCCTAGCTAAATATCTCTCCGAGTACAAATAGAGCAAGGCCGAGGGTGTCTGTAGAAGGTTTGACATGTGCCTGCTCGCTCAGAATAGTAATTCCTATTTCTAAACACTCTTGCTAGAAGCCTGTAGCGAGATTTAGTAACATTTGTTTTGTTTTTCGGGGAGGAGAGGGGCTGGACGGTTGTACTGTAGCACGAAGTCCGGCCATAACCGATCTGGACAAAGACGGATGATTTTCGGCTTTTGGGGGTGTGGGATATATTATATTAATTGATAATCCGGAGAGCTGTGTCCTAGAAACTAAAACTTCAGAAACAATATGGCATCATACCCCTCTTCGACGTGCTGCTACCAAGGCGTTACGCACGAAGGTACGCCAACCGGGCGATTTGTACAGATGGCAGATATTGAAGTCTACCTAAGCGAACCCACGAAGCCCACCAAGGATGGTATCCTACTGTACGTACAGTACCCTCCAGTCGTCCAGTCGTAATTGAGCTCGCTCACAACCCCGATGCTAGGATCACGGACGTGCTGGGTCATCGGTTCAACAACGCCCAACTTATTGCGGACCAATTTGCACAGAACGGGTACAGCCCTCTAAGCTTGACGTGATGCATACCTTTCTAATACGATTTCAGATACTTCGTCCTCATGCCCGACCTCTTTTATGGTGATGCAATCGCCCTCGACACCTTCGGTTCGGTTGACTTTACGAAATGGATGCAAGGCGACTACGGCACGAAGAGGGTCCTGCACGTGCCAGCCACCATAGACCCGATCATAGAGAAGTCGTGCACAGAGATGAGAAGGAAGTATAGCTGCAAGGTCAGAAATCACCCACCCCTCTCCACAAACCGGCCTTCCCATTCTGATGCGATGAGGTAGAGGATTGCGGCGGTAGGATACTGCTTTGGAGCCAAATATGCAATTCGACACCTCTCTCCAGACATGGGAAAAATTGACATTGCTTTTGTTGCCCACCCCTCTTTTGTTGAAGAGGGTGAATTGAAGGCTATCAAGGGTCCACTCGCCATTGCTGCGGCAGAGGTCGATGAAGTCTTCCCTGCTGAGAAACGATATCAGTCCGAGGAGATCCTGAAAGCTTTACGTCTGCCTTACCAGATCAACCTTTACGGCAGGGTTGAGCACGGGTTCGCGGTACGCTGCGACATTACAGACCCTGCCGCAAAGTATGCAAAAGAGTCCGCGTTTCGACAGGCGATTGAGTGGTTCGCACAGCATTTGAAGTGAGCAGTAGTCCACACTACTCCTAGTTTTAGAAAGGTGCTGGGCTAATGACCGTAGACCTGATTTACAAAGGGGTAATATCAACTCGCTATTGTAACTAGGATTGGTAATGATATCACTTGAAAATAAGGTCATTTAGCTGGTGGAGATGGTCCATATTCATGCGTTAGCTGATAGACACAACACTTGCGATGATAGGCATCCTTGACTGAAGTGAGAACCACTGGATAAAATTACAAACTACAATACATAGAACGATGGAAAACCAGACATGGAAAGTTCCCTAGAAAAATTGCAATAATGAGTGACTAGACTGGAAGAATAACTTTAGTTTCCTTTTTTTTGGTTGCAGAAGGTGGTCTACGAAGCGTTCCTAGGGGGCACTTCATCTACTTGCTACCTCTTGCTTGAGAGATATTGCCATCTGAGACATAGCCTAGACACGCTTTTGTAGATAGGGAAAGTTAGTCACAGCTAGCCGTCTTTCTTCTCTTGGAGATGGGGAAGGAATTAATGTTGTAGAATGAAAGTGAGCTCCGGAGAGCCCACAAACTTCGGATCACCGGATAGTAGCGGGTTCTAGGAAAGAGACTAAAAGTTCATTAACCATTACCGGTCTTAGCTGCATAAAGGCACCCAACTTACTCCTTTTTTTATATACTTCTAGATGCCAACCCTATGGTGCTAAAGATGATTGATGTGATCTATTCTCTCAACCCATTTAGCCTTCACGATACCAATATGTCTACAATTTTGGCCGGTGCAGACCTTCTTCAAATGTTCCAATCCGGGGAGTATGTATCATTGAAGTCTGCAAGAGCTCTGATCTCACAAGCGAGGCTGCTTGAGATGACTCCAGACGAGCCACTCATTATCGTTGACAATGCATGCGGGACAGGTGTCGTCACCAAACTTTTATATGAAATGCTGGACAAGGGGGTGACACAGAAGATGCATGTGCTGTGTGGGGATATCTCGCCCACGATGATCGACGGGATGAAGCAAGTTATTAAACAACATGGCTGGTCAAACGTCGAAGCGAAGCTGTTGGACGGAATGGTATGTAATAATCATTTTGGTAATGCGAGCGCCAGACTATAATGGGATACTTCTCATAGGGACTGATTTGAGTGATAGAAAACAGGTTTGCCATCTGGCACCTATACACACGTTCTGACCAGCCATGGATTCTTGTCCATGCCAGACCAAGACGCGGCGCTGAAAGGTAGACATCAAACACCCTCCCATGCTCACATTTGCTAATTTTTTGGCCCAGAGGCTAATCGCATCCTCCGTCCTGGCGGCGTTTGCGGCCTTTCCAACTGGACCATGCTGGGCTGGATTCCGCACCTTCGCGCAGCTGCTGCCAGCATCCTGGGCGCCCCCCCCCCCCCGGTTCCTGATCATGATGAGTTCCTAACGGCCATTCAGGACGGGCGTACCTTTCACCATGTAGAGTCTGCACGACAGCATCTCGTCAACCACGGCTTCTCTAACGTTGAGGTGGAAATCGTCGAATCACCGTGCAATCTGATTAACCCTGCTAGGTTGGTGGAAATGTTTGACAGGGTCCTCTCAAAGTTGTTTGCAAAGATTTGGACCCAGCAACAACAGGACGAGTTTCTTCCTAAGGTTAGCCCTGCACTGCTTACGTATTTGAACCAGACTTATGGCGAGGGCATGGAGATCCCTTTCAATATGCGCGCTCTTATTGCCACTGGGGTTAAGGAATTGCCTGCGGATCTAGTTCTCTACAAGGGGAGACTTGAGGAGACTGTGGTACAGAGCAACTTGTAGTACAAATCGGTACATCTTCTTCTTAATCTCTAGCCCGTAGACCAAGCAAAATCCTACACCCATGAAGGCTGGAATTGCGCTGGACCTGTCCACGGTCTTCGCCCACAACCTGATCATTCGGTGGGGTTCGATCGATCTACCCTCACATGCAATAATGATACAAGAGCATCTACGCTCGTAATCCCTATGTTGCCCATTACGCTGGCCGTTATACCATTTAGATCATGTGGCCCTGTGTCCTCTGTTTCTAGTAGACTTCATTCCAGAAATTTACCTATTTCGTAGCTTGCGCCAATTGAATCCTGTCAGCCATTGACCTAAAAGGATTACTTTGGAGTCAGTCAAATCACCAAATTTCTCAGTCGACATTAACAGACGTATCACATATTATTCATTTGTATGTGATATGACATAATGAAGCAAGAGATGAAGAATGATAATTGATGCTGGTAATGAATGGGATCGCACCTCTGGCTAAAATAGTACTAATGCCTGCCGGCCCCAAAAATGGTATCCTGCGCCTGAAAGCGTTGCCTAGACAATACTTAGGGGTGGTCCAACCACATTGATGACGGTCTTCCAATTCATATTTTCCATCACAAATTCATATCCATGAGATGTCGTCACGACGGGACTCAGATTTTGCGCATCTAGAGCAGCTGCTTCAGGAAGAGCGATGAAATCGACAAGAAGCTTCTACTAGGAGGGCCCCCATTACTACCAGAGATAAACGGCTTAGAGTCGGAGGAGAGAGGTGCGGCTATAAGATCGAACGTGAATTGAAGCGGTATCCAGGTTGTGCATTAGGAGGGTAGATAATTCATCAGTCCTAGTGATGGAGCCTCTCCAACTGCTGAAACGAACTGGCCTGTCTATTATCTACACGCGCAGTATTCCGCATGTTCTCACCATATTTTATTACTTGCTGCTCCAGCAACAGTATAACGACGAATAGTCCAAGTGCATTATAGCAAACACTTGCAAACTTTACAATACTTTAAGCTTACTTATTCCTCTACATAAATCATATAGCAGCCTTGGGTTCTTACTGGCTATAATCCTTACGTAGAGAACTGCAATGTTTGCTCTATGCTAGCTAATTTACAACACCTGACTTGCAACCTCTGTTTAGAATAGTTGTCGAAATCGCCAATATAAGCAGCAAGGTGCGACTGCGACCTTAACAATGAGAAGCAGAACCTTACAGAAAGCTCAGTACAGGCTTGGCCATAATTCTGCACTACTATGATCAAAAGTATTAAGCAGCTGTTACAGTGATACTCTGTTCTCTAAATTGAGGCATGGAGTTTGATGAAAAGAGAAAACCCCTATTTGGATACAAACCCATCCAATGCCTCAGTATTGTGTGTTTACTGCCTCGGAGCCGACACGATCAATGAGAGCAGCGTGCTGAGGGGATCTTACAACTGGCTTCGCGGCAAATGGAGCATGCCGGTACTCTAGCCAGTCGATATGATAAGTATTGATTGGTTCTCCCTTTTAAGATATTAGTCTACATCACACAGACGCTACACAATCGTTTATAGGTAAGTCTTACTGGAACCTCCTCAAAACTGAAACAGTAAAGAAGGCGCGCAACCGCTATCCAAACATTCCCATCGCCAACATGGTAGCCCGGGCATGCCCTTCTTCCTAGAAATAAGTTCAGTAGACATGATTCAGCCGGGATTGTGATCGCTAAGAGAGAGATACCTGGTCCAAAACCCCAGTGGCCTCTACGAGGATCGTTAAGATCGTCACCCATTTTCAACCATCTGTCAGGCCAGAACCGTGCGGGTTCATCGCACTCATGCGGACTAAGGTTTATGGTGTAGTTATTCCAGGTAAAGAGAGTTCCGGCCGGAAACCTGTAGCATTCATACTCATCATCCTGGACCAACATATGCGGGGGTCCAATTTCTAGGCTGGTTCGCCATCGGTAAGCTTCCTTGACCACTGCAGTGATGTACGGAAGTTGATCATGATCATCAAAAGTTGGCAACCGTTCTGCATTGTGACCACAGATATTGTCAAGCTCTTTCTGCGCCCTTTGAATCCACCTCATGTCGCTAGCTGCAGCGGCTATGACTCGACTAATTATTATCCGCGAAGTATCCATTCCGGCTTCAACTAGAGATCCAAGCGTAAAGAGTATTTGGCTCTCTGGAAGGTCTCTGGTGGCCGGATCTTCGAGAAATCGAATTGCGAAACACATTCTCGCCACACCAGCAGCCCTCTTTCTTTTCAAATCATCAGCCATACGGCGGTACACACTAAACATTTATTAGTGTTTTCTGTCATATGTTGATGTGTTCCAGAAAGTAGACTCACGCCAGGGACTTTTCCCGTAATGCGAGTCCTTTGGGATGCCACGACTGTAATGCTTTCGGTAGCTTATCCAGAAAGTTAAAGGCATCTACCATATAAGCCCCTGGCTTCAAAGCGGCAATGAAAGCTTCATGGGTCTCGAAGAAAGCACATATATCTGGATCTCCAAGCTGTAACCGTCTCCCGAATATGACGCTCATGATAACAGAGTGCGCGAACCTATGGTTCGCAGAATGCCACTTATCCGGGCTGTGTAGGACATCGTAAACCAGATGGCTTGACTCCAATTCTTGGAAAGGGGTAAAAGTTGGCATATTCTGCTTATTTAGGAGTGCATGCATAATCTTTCTTGTTTTTTGCCATTTCTCGCCATAGGGCTGAAGTAAAATTCGGTAGTCTTCTGATATAAGAGTAGATGCTATTGGAAATGATGCACGAGAGGAATAAATTCCAGCCCGCTTCTCCAATAGATCTTTCACCACACGCGATGAGTTCAAGAACACCCAAGTGTAACTTCCAATCTTGCATGTAAACCTATCTTGCGGGTTAGCCCGTCTGGTGAGCATTGCATCTCTTTATGTACGTACATTTCACCGTACTTGTCTGCTTGCTTTTTTGCCCACTGGCCTTGATGTGCCATTGGCATTTGGAACGTGTTGCCGACAAGCGGTAACCTGGGTACTATAGGTGGCATCCTATATTTCTTATTGAATTCATGACGATTCCAGAATATATATACGAGTGGGAGCAATGCGATACAAAATAGTGTTAGTGATGACTGTAGATTGTACATATTCTTGACGGTGGTCTTTGAGATGATTCTACTTAGTAGGATTTTGGGGTGGGGGAAAGGTCTTTCCACAGGTTAAATTCGGAGAGGCGAGGGGAACACTAAAGGTGCTGAAACCCAAATAAGTAGAGAAAGTCTTAAGATAGTTATATACCATGAAATGAACTTTAGCTTGAGTTGAATCAGCAGGTTGTTGTATGGTGTTACGCGATATGGTAGACAATATGGAACATGGAGTATTTTCGTTGCCCCAAAATGGTCATTGACAAGTTGAGGATACTAGCGGGTTTCAACGGCCCGAGAGCTCCATTCATTGACTCAAATTTGGACTTGTGTCCACGTGGTTATCGGGACGGTCCCCCAGGTCTATCCGAAGGAAGAATTTCGGCAGTATAACCAAGGAGAGAAAGGATTTGTTAGTAACACCGACTTTCGACGAATTTATGCGGAATTATTTTACTAAACTACACTCTAAGGTCTCTAGATATAATAATCACAAGAAATAGGAAACCACTTGACCAAAGACTTGATGTTCTTTATACGCCTTTTGTGATCACTACATCGTCGATCATTCGTGCGTATAGTTCTAATATCTCCAGCACTCTCAGGTTTTGATCATTCATTTAGCTGTGCAGGACTATCTACTGCTTCATCTATTCATGGCGAGCGGGGTAAAGCACTCGGTAGTTCCTAACGAACGATTCGTGCGGCTCTCTATATAGGGAATTATATTCCATCAAATTTCGGGATAGCGACCCTTTACGAGGAGCGGGCTATATTAGAAGGAGGCCTATATGCTAGTTTATACGGAATTTCGCCCAAAGCACCTTACATTTAACCCTTTTGATAGTGCTGGTTGAACCACAGGGAGCTATAGCCAACAATTATACAACCGGCGGTGACAAGAAGAATATAGAAAGTAGGGCTGAGATTATATTCTAATTTAAATTTATAAGAAAACTCCCTTAAATAACTCTTAAAAAGGAGAAAAATAAAAGGCTAATAGAGAGAAACCTATTAAAGGTAGATTAAGCTATCTAAGATACTTACTTATAAGAAGAGAGGCTTAGAGGGTATTATTACTATAGGTATTAATAAACTACTTAAGTAAAGCTAGATAATAGAGTTTATAATATATATTAATTCTAGTATAACTAGAGAGAGATATAAACTAATTAGAAGACTATAGCTAATATATATTAACTAAGGAATAACCTCTCTAAATATAATTATATAAAAATAAAGGATATAACTAGATTATTATTTATAATATATTAGAATATACTAATTAACTCTATATTACTAATAATAACTAACTAACCCCCTTTAAATAATATATTAAATATAATAAGTATAGTTTAATTAGTAATAATATTATTTAATAAAAGAGTAACTAAGATTTAATACTTTTTCTTCTTTAATAGATAAAGTACTTTACTAATATAAATCTTCTTATTCTCTTTATTTAATAAGTACTAATATAATAGAGAGAAATAATAAAAGTATAAATAAAGAGAGTAAATAAGAGTTATTAAAGAATAATTTTAAATAATTATTATATTCTTATAAGTAATTAAATACTTAGTTCTCTTAATAAATAATTAATTATATAAAATAAAATTAAATTAAATTATTCTCTTAATTCTTCTTTATCTTTATATATATAATTTATTTATATTTATTTTAAGTATTAAAATAATTTTATTTTAGTTTTATTTAATTTTTTATTTTATTATATTAAGAATTAATAAAATCTATAATAATAAAATTAAAATTAACTTAAAATAAGTATTTTCTTATATAATACTATAGTAATTTTCTTTTAGTTTTATACTAAGTTACTTATTATTATACTAGAGATATTATTAGTATTTATATAGTTCTAGATATTATAAAGATTAGAAAATAAATATATATATAAGGACTAGTATTTAAGACTCTTACTTTTAGTCTTACTTTAATTTATATAAATAGAATTATATTATTATCTAGTATTTAAACTTAGATACTAATAGTATAATAGTTAGATAATTATAATAATTTAAGATTATTTAAAATATATAGATTATATCTTATTACTTTTAAATCTAGTCTTTATACTCTTTAAACTTATAAATATTATAATTTACTATAGTATCTAAGATAGTAATATTTATTTTTTAATATAACTAAGAGTAGAGTTAATAAATCTAGTCTTCTAAGTATAAGAAATAAGATTTACTCTATATTTAATATTTATCTTTATAATATAATTATAAAGAAGTATATATAATAGAAAGTAAGTAAAAGAAGATAAAAGAAGATAAAGAAGAAAGTTTAATAAGAGAGGTTTATAAGAATTACTATATAACCTTATAAGAATATATAATATTATTAGATATAGAGTATTATAAATATCTAAGAAAGGAATATCTAATAAGAGACTATTTAGAAATATTATCTATTATAGTTTCTAGTATATAACTAGTTATATACTAGTAAACTATTATAAAAGATAGTTCTATATATATATAAAAAGAGTTTATCTTTTATTTCTTTCTTCCTTAGTAATTAGTTTATCTAATTATTTAATATATACTTTATTATTTTTAAATATTAATTTATTTATAATAATTTACCCTTAGTTTATTTAAGAGAATCTAAAGTCTAATATTCTAATTACTTTATCTTTATTAAGTTTAAATTATTATATTTATAATACTACTAAAAGGAGCTAGAAGAGTACTAGTAAAGAGAGACTAACTTTAAGAATATAAAAATAATTATATTAATAATTCTATACCTAGTAATATACTAGTCTCTAACTAATCTAGTCTTTATCTTAAAAGTATTTAAATTATTATTATTAGATTAGAGATAGAAAACTAAACTCTTAATAAATTAATAGAATAATACTAATAATAATATAATAATAATTTAACTTACTATCTTAAAGAAGTTTTAAACTATTATTATTAAAAGTAAAATAAGTCTTTATAAAGTATTAAAGACTTAATAGAAGTATACTAGTAATCTAGTTTAAATAAAACTCTTATATTTATTTATACTCTAATTCTAAAAGATATAGAACTAGACTAATATAAAGGACTTATTTAATAGGAATTTATTATATTTATATAATTTTATAATAGAGTCTTTAATAACTACTCTAGATAATTTAATATAAATAAAAAGAAGATTATTTAAATTATAATATACCTTTATAAAAAACTAATAAACTACTAATTAAGAGATAAAAAGAATTATCTAAATAAACTCTTTATTATAATATAAAAAGAATTTAATAACTTTCTAAAATAATTATAACTATAATTAGATACTTAGTATATAGTTTAATTAAAAGAATATAAGAAAACTAAATAATACCTTAGATAAAAGATTAATAAGTTTATTAGATACTTAGAAGAATTAAAAGAGGACCTTAAAAGTAAAATACTAGAGACTCTCTAGGATAATCTCTTTAATAAGTTTTAACTAGAAGTATAAAATAAATTAATTAAGAATAGAATAGTATTTAATATAAAAATAAGAGATATACTTATTATAATTATTTTCTTATATAAAACTACTAGACTATAAGATTATATAAAAAGAATAAATAAGAATACTAAATAATATAAAAATAAAAATAATACTTAAAGAAAATCTAAATCTTAAAATATAACTAAAGATTTAAAAAAGAATTACTAGAAGAATATTAAAAATAAAAATTATTAAATAAATATTATAATTATAAGAAAAAGAAATATTAGTTTTATAATTATTTAGATCTATTAGAAGATTTAAAAAAGAAATATAAAAAAAAGAGAATTTAAATAAATATTATTAAAATATATATTCTACTAGAAAGTAAATAAATAAAAATATATATTATTATTAGATTCTAAATAATAAAAAACTAACTAACTACTAATATACTAATAAACTTAAAATCTAACTATAATCTTATATTAACTTTAAAAGTAAAGAAATAAAATCTAATTAAAACTCTAAAGTTATTAAAACTAATAAAATTATTAAATAAAATTAAATAATAAACTAAGAGTAAAACTTTATTAAATATTTATATTATAGATTTCTTTAATTATACTAATTAAAATTAAATTTAATTTTATATAATTAATATTAATAATATTAATATTATCTTTAGATATAAATAATTAAATAATAAGAATTTAATAATAAATTAAAAAAACTAAATCTAGAGATATTTAATTATTATAAGAGAAATAAATATAATAATATTATAGAAGTTTATTAAAATAATTTAAAAATTAACTACTTTTTATATCTTTAATAAAAAAACTAAGGAAGAAGAACTAGTACTACTTTAGTATTATATTAACTATAGAGATATATTTAATAAAAAGAATACTAATACTCTATTAATATTATTAGACTAAACTTACTCTATAGTTATTATAAAAGATCCTTCTTATAAACTATTATATAATATATTAGAAATAAAACTTTAAGTATTATAAGAATATTTAAAAACTAGTAAAAAGTATAATTAGATCTAGTAAAGTACTAGTCTAATAAGAGTATTTATACTCTTTATATTTAAAAAAGATAAAGGGTTATAACTTTATATAAACTACTAAGGT
>PDUO01000126.1:2843-56145 GCA_003008705.1 Pezicula radicicola
TTCTAATAAAATTATTATATCTACTTTTAGTAATAATCCTAATATTAATAATTTAGATCCTATAAACCCTAGTAGTTTTACTACTATTATAGAGACTAATATTAATAAAAAATATAAATATTTAGATAATAAGATTATATTAGACTCTGGAGCTACAGAGTACTATACTCCTAATAAGGATTAGCTTATAGACTTAGTAGAAGTAAATAATAAGTCTATTACTATAGCTAATGGTATTAGAATATCTATTAAAGCTATAGGTAAAATACCTATTATAGTAGATAATAAAGAACTAGTAATAACTAATGTAAACTATATTCCTAATATAAAATCTACTTTAATAAGCCCTAGGGAACTAACTAATAAAAGTTGGTCTATTTTATTTAAAGGAAATAAAGCTATATTAAGACATAAGTCTAAAACTAAGATAGAAGCTATTTAGTAAAGCAATGCTTACTATCTAAATATTCTAATTAATTTTACTAAATTAGAACCTATTATATATAGGGTTGATAGTCTATTTAGTACAGAAAGTACTATAATAGAAAATAGTCTAGATATACTACATAGACACTTAGGGTACTTAAATAAGGATTATCTATATAAAACTATAGACTGTGTAAATGGTCTTAATTTAGATTTATATAAGAATAAGCAATTAACTAATTACGATCCCTGCTACTATAGAAAATTTAAAGAAATAGTTAGTAGAAAGCCTCTAAAGGCCCCTAAAGATAAGCTTACTTTCTTCGATTCAGATATATTAGGCCCTATTAAAATTAAAGGCTTAAAAGAAGAAAGATATATACAGACTTTTACTTGTAGAAAGACTAGAGCTATATAGATTTATCCTATTAGATTTAAATCAGAAGCTATAGATAATATTATAAGCTTTTGTACACTAATAGCTACACAATTTAAAATTAGTGTAAAAGGCTTTAGACTAGATAATACAGCCGAATTTAAATCATTAAAGGCTAAACAATACTTTAGTAATCAAGGTATTATAGTCGAATATACTAGTCCTTATACCTCTGCGCAGAACGGTATAAGTGAAAGACTAAATCTTTTTATTATAGAAAGGATTATAGCTTTCTRTAAACAAAAATCTATACCCCTAAAGCTATGRCCTTATATAGCGCAATCTATAGCGTATATAAAAAATCGAACTTATAATTCTATTATAAATAAAACTCCTTACGAAGCTATTACAAATACTAAACCTAATATAAATTATATAAGAATATTAGGATCTCTTACTTATACTCTACAATATAAGAAGGCGCCTCCTAGGTCTAAAGGAGGTAAATTAGCTAATAAAGCTAATAAAGGTATTTTAGTAGGCTTCGAGTCTTCTAATAATTACTTAGTCTATATTCCTACACTAAATAGAGTTATAAACTCTAGAGATGTAATAATAAAAGAAGACTTAATTTATAAGGATGATTTTAATATAGAAGACGACTATTCTATACCTTCTATTATAGATAATATAGATAACTCTATAAACCCTTCTAATACTAGTAATAATACTAGTAATATAGAAGAAGAAGAAGAAGAAGAAAAAAGTCAAGAACTAAGCGAAGATGAATTAGTCCGTAGTTCACCGCCTTCTCCGGCACTAGCGGCCGACCCTATAAGACTAAATAGACCTATAAATAGATCTATTATAGATGACGAATATAGTCTAGATGAATTAGACCCTGAATACGTCTCTACACCTAAGAAATCGAATATCGATTTACAGGGCCTTAATACACTAAAGAGCCCTRAAGCTACAGAAGGCCTTAGTGAAGTAGGAAACTTCCCTTATAGGCTAGCTTCAATAGCCTATTTAGCATCTTTAAATAGGGGGAATAATAATTTTGAAGACTTTTATAATATACTAGCTTATAATACTATATTAGAGTCTAAAAAAGAAGATTTAAATTATAATCTAGACTCTAATCGACAAGTTATACAAGATTATAACTCTATCCAAAAAGTTATAATYAAAAAGCCACAGAATTTTATATTTAAAGACCCTAAGACATATAATGAAGCTATTAATAGTCCTTATAGTAAATATTGGACTAAAGCTATGTATAATGAACATGATTCCCTAAATATACAATATACTTGGGAAGAGGTAGATAGTAATAAAATACCTAATTGTAAACCACTAAAGACTAGATAGGTTTATAAAATTAGGGAACTACCTAATGACTATATAGAGTTTAAAGCTAGATTTGTAGCTAAAGGATTCGAACAATTATATGGTCTAGACTATATAGATACCTTTGCTAATGTTATTAAACAAATAGCTTGGAAAATAGTCTTTGCACTAGCTATATTATATAATTGGYACATATATAAAATAGATATGATTTCTGCCTTTACACAAAGTGATATAGACTTACCTATATACTTAAAACAAGCCTTAGGTTTTACTAAAGAACCTAATATAGTACTTAAGTTAAATAAAGCACTATATGGCTTAAAGCAGTCTACTAGACTWTGGTTTTTAACCCTTAAAAATATACTAGTTAAATTAGGCTTTAAATCTATTATAGCTGAAAATTGTATATTTATTAAAGATAATATTATACTATGTATATACATAGATGATATTGCTATTATAAGCCCTAGTATAGACTCTATTAATAATTTCTGTAATATTATAGAGGAATCTTTTAAAATAAAGAGACTAGGTACTATTACAGACTATTTAGGAGTTGAAATAGAAAGAACTAGTACTACACTTAAATTAAAACAAACTAAATATATTAAAAAGGCACTAGCTAAGTTTAATCTACTAGAAAGTAGTATAGCTAGTACTCCTTTAGATCCTAAGGTTATATTAGAACCTAATAAAGGACAAGCCTCTAAAACAGAGATTAAATACTATCAAAGTATTATAGGGTCTCTATTATATTTAGCTTTAGCTACTAGGATAGATATAGTAGCAAGTGTTAGTAAACTATCTAGATTCTTATCTAATCCTAGTAAAATACATATAGAATGTACAAATAGAGTCTTTAGATACCTAAAAGGTTCTATAGACTTAGGAATCACTTATTCTAGTAATAATAAAAATAGCTCTTTAATAGGCTATTGTGATTCTGATTACACAGGGGATATAGCTACTAGAAAATCTACTAGTGGCTATATATTCTTCTTAGCTAATGGCCCGATTTCTTGGAAATCTAAGTTACAATCTATAATAGCACAAAGTACTACAGAAGCTGAATATATAGCTATTGCTAGTACTATTAAAGAGGCAGTTTATATAAAGTAAATTCTTATAGAATTAAGCTATTATAAACAACAAAAACTACCTCTATATACAGATAATAACGGTGCCTTATTACTAGCTAATAACCCTGCTTTTCACGAAAGAACTAAACATATAGCGGTTAAATACCACTATAGTAGAGACCTAGTAGAAAAAGGAATTATAGATTTATTATATATTCCTTCTAAAGAGCAAAAGGCAGATGGCCTAACTAAGCTATTAAATAGAGTAAAGTTCGAATACTTTCTAACTCTAATAGACTTTAATTAGTATTACTTATTATATATATATATATATATAATACTAATACTCTTAGTCTCTATTACTCTTAGTTTATTATAGTACTTATTAAGGGGGCGTATTGTATTTTACAATATAATTGCGTACTATAATACCCTATAGCTATAGTAACCTTTAGTGGTCTATAGTTCACTATAACTAAAAGTACTACTTTCGTATATAACTCCGGCTAGAGTAGTCACGTGATATTAGTTTATATATTATATACTTCCTTATTAGGACTAGTGTATATTATAAGATGAACTAGCCGAATTAGATGGATAGGGAAGGAGATAATTAAACTAGTATTTTATTAGTTTATAGTTTAGTCGGAAAGAGTACTAGTTTAGGTAGGAATAGCGAGGTCTAATTTTAAGTAGGCTATATAAGGTAATTCGTGCGAACTACCTAATAAGGTAATATATACGATTATGTACTTATAATACATGTTTTATCTTATATAGTGTTTTATTTTATTTTATTTTACTTATTTATTTTACTTACTTGTTTTATATACCTAGCAAAGATTTCCTTATATAGTAGTCTATATAACTAAGTCTATACTAAATATAGTAGTCTATACGACTAGCCTTTTTGTATATAGATGCCTCTCTTTCTTTAGTAGATAGATAACTTCGAATTCAAGTCTTTAAGTTCCTTATATTATTGTCTTTGATCTATCTATTACTCTATTCGACGCTCCTCCTTATACCCTATATTTATAGTGTACTTTAGGCTGTGCCTATCCTACCTACCCTACCTATTCCACCCTATATTTATAGCCTGTAACCTGACAGAGTAGTCCTTAAAGTACTTATTATACAAAATATAATAATTATTACTCTATGCACTTCTACCTGTTTAACGCTATAGAGCCTATAGCTATAGCGTGCCTTAGGCTCTTCAATTCCATATACCGAATTGTTTTACCTATTCTAATAAGGACGGCGGGCGGTTAGATATAAGAACGCCTAAGTATAGTCGTTGTAGAAAGGTTCTACTAAAGTCTCTATAGACACCAATAGTCTACCGCGGCCATCACCTCTAAAAAGTCCCATGTTGTAGATTATCGAGGACACTAATCTAACAAATACTAAATCAAGCTCTGAACATGGCATGATGACTCTTCTGTAGAGGAAACACCAAAGTAAATGCGCTGGCGCCTTTCCTCGAAATATCCCTACTAGTATTAAGGCTTATGACCTATATCTTGGATAGTAGTGTAAGCAATCCAAGGATAGACAAGACCCCTTTGCTACGAGATGATTATAACCTGGAATTCAAGTCTTCGGTGGTTCCACTTGTCCTAGAGAATACTTTATCTTATCAGTAGCTCCGCAAATCCCCTACGCTGCTAATCCTCAACTTCTTAAAGACTGCCTAAAAGCTGGCAGGAAGTTGAATGATGAAGCTATTCTCTGCTCTCTGCGTGCGTTTACAATCTCGAACTTCTACGTACTAGATCCGCTGTTATTCAGCGAAACAGTACCAGCTTAGCAGCCAGCCAATCCGGCTATCCAAAATGCAGTCGATGTACTTGTTGGTCCGATTTATGTCAAGCTATTTCGCTGCGGCTGTTCGGTTCCCGAAGTTGTTCGAGACCTTGTCTTCCTCGCCGTCTACCTGTTTGTCTTTGGAGTAGTTAGTGTTGCTTTAGCTATAAAGCTATGGGCCACGCTCTTCCACAAGTAGGGTTAGCCTCGCCTTACGAGTTGACTTGATGCAGAAGCTAATCGTTCCTCTCTTGTAGTAACGACGCATAACCTCCCCTCGCCTTTCCTCTTTCTTAGGTCACGGTTTGTTAGGCATAAGAAGAGCAATAGGCACATTAGCATAGCAATAGGGATAGTAGCATAGCGTTTCTTTCGGATAATGGTTCTGTCCTTTGGCGCATAATAGAAGGATGCGATTTGGAGAATGCTACCTAGGGGACGGAGTACTAGCGTCTTTTTGTATGTCACTACAATTGCAGTTGTGTAGGTAACCAAAGCACTCTTCAAGGTCTTTCTAATTCCACGAAAGAAATATTATTCTAAATAAACAAGGCAATGAGGCCTGATTCTCTGTAAATGTAAAATCCGACCTATTTGTAATTCGCAGACTACTCTCCCTCAAGTATTCCAACATTGCAGTGGCCAGTGCCCAGCACCCAGCACCGCGCCCAGCATTGCAGCAATTTAGTATATCCTTCTCCAACCCCGTTCCACTTCAATTATTCCACTCTAAAACCCTCCGGTCCCTCCCGATCAACATCCTCGTTACCTTCAAGCCGGAACCAAGCCTACCTACCTATATTCAAGCTCAAGCTTAAATCTCACCCCGAATCAAAAGGCCAGCCTCTATGGCAGTGGGCCCCGGAGGGCCAGCGGAGCGTCACCTACCTATCTACTTACTATAGCGAGGCAGCCAGAAAGAATAGGGCCTTACTTAGTCCCTTCGCATGTTTAATAAAAACTCTCGAGGGAAACACAACACAACACACGATTAGATCAAATTGCAGGGAAAGGAATAGACAGGGAAAAAAGATAAGTGAATATCGTCAAAATAAATAAATAAATGAATGAATCCCTCAATCCTCCTCAATACCAACCCTCAAAGACCTATAAGAATCCAACTCGCCCTCACTCGACATCTTCAAAAACGGATCTTTCGTACGGATCCTTGCTTTCATCAGAGCATTGATCTGACAGGCAATCGATTCCCACTGTGACAACCTGGCCAAGAGTTCCTATCTTGTGCATAAAAATCTTCGAAATCGTCGCCAGAGAAGATGACTATCTTTAGGTTCGCATTCGCTTTATATTAGATTTTACATCTATTAGGATCTCCTTGATCTTACTAACATCGACACTATTGATTTCGGGGAGAGGGGGGAGCGGGAGTTCAGGTGGGCTAATAAACTAACATTAGAAGAAATAGAGGGTTATATATCTTTCGACAACCGCTTTATAGGATTATCGCCATTAATTATATATATTTCGATTCAGTATAGGTTACATAGTCCGCAAGGTTGTTTACCTTAGAAAAAGCATCATTACTTAAGCTAATCAATGAATTAGCCTGTTTAACAAGCTTACTAAAACTTAAGATAGATAACTTAGTATAATCGCCGATTTGCTCAAAGTTAGGGATTCCTGTGTTAAGTGATCGGATAGTTGATATTAGGATAATATAT
This sequence comes from Pezicula radicicola, assembly GCA_003008705.1. NCBI lineage: Eukaryota > Fungi > Ascomycota > Leotiomycetes > Helotiales > Dermateaceae > Pezicula > Pezicula radicicola. Next base: position 9,572 of record PDUO01000126.1, read on the forward strand.
ATTTCGGTTAGCTCGTAGTTGTAGGCGATAAGAGTATCTGCGTATAAAGAGAGATAATTGCTTGCTCGATCAACGAGACTTTCAAGAAGCAAATCGGTTGCCTGAGATGCTACTGTTGTACCCTTAGTTAATAAGTAGACATCTACATCTATATTGTACTGTTGGCGTAGCAGCACTGAATCCAAGGCGTCGCGAGAGCTGTAGAGGGAACATACGTATTAGGAGATATAGAAAGAGATTATAGCCGCCTTGTTCCAGACGGTCGGGTCCATGGCGGCATTAAGTTCTCTAAGAACACTACTAGTGAAAGGGGCGGGTTTAGGTGGTTTCGCTATTAGGGGGACCGAGGCGTAGAATTGGAACATGTTGGCATCGAGGTAGAAGGGGACAGTGTACGAGGAAGCTGAAGCGAACAATAGAGTGACGTAATGGGAAACGCCTAGAATTCCAGCAACAGCAACACTACTAATAACTAGGTAGAGTCTGAACATAGGCACGGCAAAGACACTGCGCATGCTGGCCATGAGGCTAGCGAGGATTGGAAGAGATAATGCGATGCTGTATATAGTACCCTAGAAGATTAGGAGGATAAGGTAGCGAAGAAGTACAAGTGGAATGGAGAGTAAGTAGATCCAGAGTGTTGTTGCGTGCTGCCAGACATTAAATGCCATTGAAACAACCAAACGCAAAAGACGTAGAATTGCTGCTACAATTACTTGGTGCTAGATGTTGATATTGTTGAAAGAATTCTTAACACCGATTACGATACATTCTGAAATGTTCTAGAGTCATTCAAACGCCTATATACACCGCATCCATGTCAGCCACCATCGACAACAACGACGGGGAATGTCAATGTCGGCAACAAAAGTGTTGTTGTTGCTTTCGGTCAAGGTCGTGGGAAGTGAACGACAACATAGTGGCGAAGTAGAAGAAGTATTCTCAGACAACAATCGGATTGACAGCGACTGGCTGCGTTGAACCTTCTCTCTGTTCTCTAATGTCTTCAGAAACGACGAGGCTTTAGGTGTTGGCGGTGGCTCGAGTCTGATAGAAACCGTTGTAGAGCTAGAGCTAGAGCCAGAAGCAGAAGCAGAAACGCCCTTCCGCCTCCGAATTTCTATCTCAATAGCACTTAGCTCTCGTACAAATGCCTCATCCTCTTCGCGGTCCTCGGGTGACAAGTAAGACGAATCGTTTGTCATGTCGATCGGTAGGTAGTAGCGATGTGAGTAGGAAGGAGGTAGAGTTGGAGTTGGAGTTGGAGTTGGAGTAGTGATTGTAATATAACGAATGGTAATAGAGGAGATCGATTCTGTCTGTTTACTTGTTGGCTCTTCTGTTCGGTTGGTGAGTAGGTACCTACAAGTAAGTACTTTAACACTTGTACTGGTCACAAATCTCTCTTTCTCTGAAAATAAATCTTTAAACAACATAGTATTGAATTAGTAAAAAATCTCATAGAAAGACTTGGTTGGAATTTAGAGCATGAGCACAGAAAGCAGACCACCACCACCTGTTTGAGTGCGCGATAATGCTATGGAAAGGTGCAGTAAGTAAGTAGTTTTAGTGACAACGTAATCCATACGCAACGTGTCTATCCCCAGCTCCCAAAATATCCCACCTATCTATGGTCTCTGAAAATCCCGCAATACCTGAACCCAAACTCGAATCCCATCTCCCTCTCTATACCCATTCCATTAGAATCCGTCAAACCAAACTCTCTCTCTCTCTCTCTCTCTCTCTCACACACACACACACATACACTCTCTCTAATTCTCCCCTTTCTCCATCTCATTAATCAGCCTTCTTTCTCCTTCCGTTCCTTCTTCTCTTAATATACTTAACAGCCTCCCTTGCCTGCCTACCTAACATCCGAACCCGTCTCTTCTATTCTTTTTTCGCCATCCCCGAAAGGATGAGTTAACGTTATTAGTATAGTTCCTTTTGGGTTGCTGTTTCGGCATAGTTGTGGCTGTTTTTGCTTAGGCTTGGACTTGGGGCTTGGGTTTTGGGTGTGGATGTGGATGTGGATGTAGTGGGTGGATTTTCTTGAGTTAGAGGCGAGGGCAGGGGCGACATAATTGTAATTAATTGTAATAGTTGGATGTGATTTCGAGGGTGATAAATAAGTTGGAGCTTAAGAGGTCGATTTTTATTTTCCGTTGCAGTAGAGTAGAGCAGAGTGTGGATAGATAGGGAGGGAGGGAAGTAGGTTAGGCTACCTACTTATAGAAAGGAGGAGAGGAGAGGAGAGAAGAGAAGAGAAGAGAGCCAACAACCAGGAACGAACAAACAAAATACTCTTTTATTATCCGCTGGTAGGTCTGCTTCCACAATTAGGTAGAAGTAGGTAGATAGGTAACAAATTCTACAATGGATACAACTTAGAAAGGAAAGAAAATAAAACCAGGAGAGAAGATCTAAGATCTTGAATTTGAAAATATTAGAATTAATAAACAGCCGATTAATTAATTAAATACCTGTCTATTAAAAAGTAAAGCAAATAAAAACACACAAACTAGTAAATTAAAAGAAAGTTGTGTAACAGATACTTACCTACTTACTTTTCCACAATCCTCACACATTAAAGCAAGAATTCTCAACTGAGCAGTTAAGATTTTCCCATTAACACGATCATTTCCCACATCGTTGTTCGAGTCCTTGGTATCTGTACCGGAGAATGCTTATACTGCATCTGAATCTGAATCTTGGCGTTGGCATTAGAGTTTCTAGTCAGCATTGGCATGGCTGAGGTCATGGATGATGCTTGCGAGGTCTTAAAGGGCGAGATGAATGCGTGCTGAGAGCTTGGATTTGGATTGCGCCGTTGCTGTTACTGGGGCTGTGGCTGGGGCGAGTGGTGAGGTGGCTCGGGATGGTGGGGGAGTAGGTGGCGTAGTTGTAATGGTAGGAGGTTCTGTTGTTGCTCGTATTTCTCGTGTTGTGGTTTGGTTTTGTTGTTGTTTTTGAGACAGACAGAAATGCGTGTTGTGGGCTCTGTTCTGCTTCTGCTTCTGCTTCTTCCATGGGTATGTACTGGTGGGTTTTGGTTTTGAGGAGAAGCTTCTGCCAATGATGCTTGAGATAGTGCGGTGGAGGAATGCTGGAGTTTGAAGGAGTGAGTTAGATTTTGTTAATTTGGTAATAATGAAGTAAGGGAGGTATAGTAGGGGGACTGGTGGTAAGATAGGAGGGTAGCTGGAATTGAAGTTGGTTATAACGAGAGAACAAGGTTTTAGAAGTGAAAAAATAGATTAGAGTTAGATAAAAAGAAAATGTACTTACCTTAATAGTTCTATTACTATATTAGTTCCTATTACAATGCCTATATAATTTTATTTTAGAGCCTTAGGCAGAAGTTGCATTAGGTAGATGTTGCCTTAATTTATAATAGCCTTATGTATTACTCTAAAAAGGTATAATAGCCTTGATTATTTGTCCTAAATAGGAAAAAACAACTACTAAGATTTTACTAAGTTTCGCGCCAAGAAAGTCTATTTGCTAGCAACAATGCCCCCCTAGAAAAATAGCTCCTCTTCGGTTAACATGTTCCAAGTAGCTTTCAATACCGGTGCCGGATAAACTAGTCGAAAGAAAATAGCGAGATTGTCCAAAGATTTATGTACTCAGAGAAGCTTGACAGCAGGAAAAAGATCAACTATATAGATATTTATCTACTCTTTGCTGATCTAAGTATCGACGTAAACAGGTTATGCTTTTTGCCTCTTATTTACTAGAGCAAGTCGTCGAAGAAAAAGGTAGAGATACCTGTCGTACTTACCGCAAGAGTGCGATATAAAAATGATGCGGCTTTTAAAGAGTGAGGGGATTGTAGCAGGAGATGGAAACGAATAAAAAATGGTCGATTTGGATACAGAGATTAATACTGTGATTGAGTTAGACCCAGAGTCAGAGGCAGAAGTAAAGGTTGATTATACTATACCGCCCTTAAAATTATTTACTGCTCAAACGTTATACTCTCCACACCCTGTATTCATGCTATACCACCAAGAGTAAGCGCATCTCGACCTGAATGACAGCAGCTTTCAGAGTAATAGCTCTCCCTTATAAAAAACTATATATTATCTTAAAAACCCAGACAGAAACATGCTAACTTAGTCTAATATAAGTCATCAAATAAAAGAGCTAGCCAACAAGGCCGTTTTAGAGGCATCCCATGGCCATCGCTATAACCTCAGGGGCGCATTTCTTAATCCGTAAATAAGAAACAGATCGAGACTCTGACAGAAGACATTAGCTATCTCAAGAAAGCCCTCCTTCAGATCGCAGATACTACCAACAGCTGGTTTATAAATCCACCTTAAATTCCATCTCACGATGTAATAGGTGATTTGGTTTCTCAAACCCCTCCACTTCAACTTGAAAACACCGCCAGTACTTATAACCCTACAGAAAGAGAAGGAGAAGCACCAGTCAATATAGAGAAGCTCCGGCAGCTCGTGTGCAGGGAAATGTATAAATTCTAGCTTGCGATAAATGCTGAGGTTTTCAATAAGTGATATAAGAGTTTTTGTGACGACCTTAATGTGGGTGGAGATAGGGAGGGGGAGATAAGGGAGACGAGGGAAAGAAAAAAAGAAAGGATTACGTCCCTTGAGAACTATATTCATGACTAACTTGATATAGAAGAGGATTTGATTCATAGGTTGGAGGCATGGACCATGGTTTGTGAAAGAGTGGTAGAGGGAATGGTGAATGGTAATGAGGAATGAGGCGAAGAGGAATCGGGACTCTGAGTAAGGTAGATTCTTGTGATCATTTTAAACAGGATGAAACTAGTAGCGAGTAATAGCGTTCGAGCCCCAGGAAATAAAAGGGAACGCGAGGATACCAACTAATGGAGTTGCAAAAGAGTGTAGTTCCAGAAGTCATTTCTAAAAAGTCGTAATAGCTTGTTAAAATTGGTGCAATTTCTCTTCTAATATATCTTGATTCCAATTTCTCTAGTCCTTAAGTGCAAATCATTTTTATCTTCCCTTGGTTTACGCAGGTTGTTGATACAGGTGCTAGTTTATGCATTTTATGTTATTCCATCTCTGTTTGTCTACCCCCCCTCTGTTATCCTCCCTAAATATTTTTTCTTCAACCACTGCTAACTATACCCGTGACCCTTGGAAGTACAGCCAGCATGACTTAATTCCATTTATCCTTCCTACTGAATTACTATCAACTGCACACAGTTGGATAATCTTTCCTAGCACCTCTCTTACATTCTCAAATCAAACAAAAGTCGTTAAACGCTCAACGTTCCTCCTTAAAAATCTCCTCCTCAAAGGACCAGCTCTTGAAGAACACCCTAAATCCCTTATTCTGTACCTTATATTCTTAATTAAAGTAAAAGTCGCTAAACCCTCAACTTTCCTCCCTCCTAAAACAAAACAACACCCTAAATACAACAAAATAGCATTAAAAGAATCAAGATCTTTAACTTACACCAAAACCCAGACCCTATACACTTATCTATTAAAACTAACATTCCAAGCCTAGGCGAGCAAATACTAAGATCTAACACCGGTGGTTATTCGAGACCATGTCAATGTAGGACATTTAGCGAGGTTTATAGATGTGGATTTGGATATAGATAGGAGCAAGAGAATCGATTTGTAGTTGTAGAGGATGGTGGGCCTTTAGACGTTAGTTAGAAGGAAAGGCGTTTCTGTGTCTGCCTCGCCTGCTCAAGAGTCGGGGGTTGTTTAGAGAGAAAAGGATACTAGGTATGAAATTGTAGAGAAGGAAATAAGAGCAGTGTTAACCCTGACATCGCTGTTAAAACAGAGAAGCGTGTTGGCAGCGAAGAAGTTAGGAGGCATACAGGGTCCTCTTCTGCTAGAGAGTCGAGGGTTGTTCTAAAGAAGAAGAAGAAGAGGAAGAAGAAGGACAGTGAATTTAAGATAATTAACAAGGGAGACAACAACGCCAGCCCCGACATTATTATTAAGACAAAGAAGTGTAAAAGCAGCAAGGAAGACAAGGTCGATGCCAACCTCAACCATCTCGAGGTTATACTATACCAAAGGTTAGCAAGAGGGCCAGGTCGGCTTCTTCTAGAGAGTCGAGGATTGTCAAGAGGGAGAAGGATAATAACAATACTAACCCCAACATCGTTGTTGGAACAAAGAGGTATAGTAGTACCAAGGATAACATAGTCGATACCAAGCCCGAGACCACAAGATACGAAAACCAAGACAAGCTGGATGTTTGTATCGAGAAATACCAAACAACAAACAAGAGAGAGAAAATCCTACCTAAAGATACAATTACTAACATTAATATCAACTAGGAACCTACAATAAATCACAGAACTGCTTGGAAGAACCTAGGTCTGGTTATGCCTCTATTTGTCTTACTTTTTATTACAAATATTATATACACAAAGGTTATCTCCCTCGAAGGCCTCTAGCTATATAGATACCTCCTTCTTGACAGAATAGTCCCCCCTAGTTCCTGTCGGCAATTAGTCTTTATAGTAGTACTACGTCGATACCTCGTATTTTATCTTAGAAACCTAGCCGCATATATTACAAAGAAATTAGAGATAATTAGCCTTCTATTACTATGTTTTATCTCCTAAGATATAAAGCGGTTTATTAGATCGTACCTAGACAAGTGTATAAATAATAATACACTAAAACATATAATACCGCCTCCTTCTCCCTTACAGGATACTCCAAATATAATAGATTTACCTAAGAGACCCTAAATTCCACTTCCTCTTCCTTTAGACCAGCATAAAACCATCCCGAGTTGTCCCACCTTGAGCTTTTTTGATGGATATCATTGCTACAAGCATGCCTCGCTTCGGTGCTGTTATGCTTTATCAGATACTAAAATTAGTTGGGGTATACATTGTTGTTGCTGTAGTGTATTTCTTGTCTAGGGTTGGTGGAGCCGTTGGTTCGAAGAATGAATCGCATGATTCAAAATGCCAAGCAAAGATAAAGGAAGATAACTAACAGTACAATACAAGTTTCTTGCTCTAACCTAAAATATACATACTCGGTTGCTGAAAGTCATGGATATAGAAATGCTGGCAGCTATGAAGGAAAGACCAATAATTCTGTCAACCCCAGGTACGCCAAACCTTCATCTCACGGACTCGTCGATGCTAACAGCTATGGATGTAGAAATAAGGCTGCTACTTTCAGCCGCACTCAAACCTTTCAGACTGCATTAGAAGATACACACTAGGGATCTTCAAATAAGGAAAACTACAAAGGCAAGTAACCGACAACAGTAAAAGAGGATAGAGCCAAGGAAGAAGATAACGAAGTGAATGCAAGAGTTACGACAAGAGAAGCCACCAAAGCTTAACAAACCCCTCGGATCGCATTGAGGAATACACATCCAGGATCTTCAAATGAGGAAAACTCCGAAGGGAAGCAACTGGGCACAGTGATAAAGGATATAGTCAAGGAACAAGATGACGGATTGAATGTAAGAATTGCGACAAGAGAAATCACCAAATCTCCATTACTAGAACCAAAGCCAGAATCGGAGAACAAGGGCAAGTCCCTTGGAAAATCAATTACACAAGCGGCGAAGAAAGGCGCTACAGCTGCAATTTCAGGTGCAAGTCAATGATATAGGTGTGTTGGAAAGATTAAGGGCTGAGGTTGTGGAGGAGGGTGCATAACTCTGTTGCGGACAAGGTGGAGCGGGAACACGTGACTCTGTAGCCCGTGGCAAAATGCTGCCCCGGTGGCACTTCCCTTTTCATTCTTTCGCTGTCTCCTCAGGAAATAGCACGCTGCTTAACTTCGCCATCCCAGCCAGCGACCCATACAACTCACCAGACGGCAGGGCGAGAATGGTGGACTGGACTTCATTCTTCTGAGTGAGGAAGCAAATGCCTAGATTCCGTCATCACATTGCGCGCCTCGACTCGATCTATCCCAGGACCGTTGCAAGCAATCCTCCCCTCCACCCACGAATCAACAATGGACGAAGATGCCCCCCTCGCAGACAAATTCCTTGTCTTTCCCCAGCTCGAGCAGGCTCGACTTGAGTTGGATTCCAAACTCTCGACGCTTGTTGTGCGGACTGCCGACTTCGAGCAACAACTAGTAGAGGCTTTGGATAAGTTACGGAATATATACGAGGAGGAGCAAGACGAAGAAGGACGACACAAAGCCCCCCCCCTTCAAGGACTGGGCTGGCAGAAAAGGCATGAGTCGACCCCACCTCTTGCAAGTAACGCGCTTTGCATCCAGCGCACATTACCATGCTCTGCCTCAACGGACACGCTTGGCTATGGAACAGGTGTGCAAGAAATATAGCATTGACTGGGTTGAGATATACTGGGAATTCGGCGATACAATCGCAACTTCTCGAAAGTCCTTACAGCGGATGATTTTTCTCTACAAAAGGAAGATTGTCACCTCGTTCCTGGACTTGGTGGCTTAAGTCGAGCAATCTCGAGCTACGAGGGCCAAGAAGCAGCCGCCAAGAGCTAAGAAGAAGCTCTTGTATACTTGGGCAGATTTCGAAGCGATCAAGCAAGCAGAGCTACCATCCCCTGCGTTAAGCCAAGGCAATGGCTCTGTAAGTGGTTTTGGAAGTGAGTCTGACAGTCACCGAGACGATGAAGATGCACAAACACACGAGGGAGAAATCCAAGGAAGGAACAACAGCTTGGCTGGAGTAGAGATCAATCACTACCGACAAGTTGCTGTGGACACCGAATCCCAACAGCCTCAATCTTCTGTAGCTACCCCGGAGCAAGGACGTCGCGCTCCCCGAGAACTTCCTCCTTTCGAGGAGGACTCTGATATGCTGGACTCTTTGAAATCCCAAGAGCACGACTGGGGCAACGAAGACGTCAGTAATGACAGCCATGTTTCTACAGATATGGACATCCTGGATGCCCAGGTTACATCAAGCACACCAAGGGGCCCTCTTTCTCCTTTGGCCTCCAGTAACAACCCTTTTGCACCTACGATTGGACGGCTTTGGATAGAACAGAATCCAAAGTTGATGGAGGAATATTGGGGCAAGGAGGATGCGAAACTTCTCTGGAAGGGATCACAGATAAGCAAAAAAGAAGTTGCTCTCCTGGACGACGGGCAGTGTCTGAATGATGAGCTTATCAATTTTCATCTTACGACGGTACTTGATGGAATACCTGAACCTAGTTCTATTGGCTTTAAGAATAGTTTCTTTATCGAACGATTACGCAAAGGTCTTCCGGTTAAGGATGGGTGAAACAAAGCAAACTCGTTGCTAGTACCGATACACGAGAACTCGCACTGGTATCTAGCTGTTATTGGGAGCCTCTCTCCTCCAGATGGATGCGACAATAAGACACCATTTATTATAATGCTTGACTCAATCCCTGGATAAGAACACAGCTACAATCGTACGATATCTTTGTTGAGTATATACATTCGCGAGCATTCTCATCAAAAGGACCTCACTATTATTAAAAGGCAGCCAATGTAGAGACTTCGACAGGACAATAACTATGATTGTGGGGGTTTCCTCCTTGAATACGCAAAGCTATAGGTGCGGCCAGAAGTGGGGATTTTATCATTAGGTAACTACCGCATTGATACTGTTCACATCAGAAACCAGATGAGAGAGTTGGTCTTTAAGCTCAAGAAGGAGCAGGACCTAAAGACAAACAGTACGGCAGAGGTCAATTCTTCTTCAGAGGAAGCTGAAGATGCTGGGAATCGCATGCAGGCTGTAGAGGAAGAGAAGCAGGATAGTATAAATAGACTTAGTACAACAGCTGTTCACAAGGTCGAGGGAGATATCACAACGGTGGAGCAGAAATGGAGCGCAAGCAGCATGCCAGAGGCCCGAATTGCACTTCCGGTCAAAGATGTTGGAGAACTTCGCCCTATGGAGGCGATCGAGCCTTACAAGAAACGAGCTCTAAGTCCAGTCAACAGTACAGCAGATGTCCAAAGTTCTATTGTCGAGTTCTATGGTTTGCTGCACAGTCCGGTGGAGACGATCGGAAGGGCATGGAGTATAAGAGCGAGCCTACAGCACCTGGATACATCATAGGAAAAGAAGTGGCAGCTGGGGCCATTGATATGTTTCCAAAAAGGTCTTCCCCGAAATTCGAATACAAACACAAACATGGCTGACATCTCCCATTAGCAATACGATTTCTTGCCAAGAAGACAAATTTTCTCCAATTGTCAGTTCAGTCTTGCATATACAAGTTCTACAATGACCTTGTAACACTCCTCCCAATGCATAATAAAGACCTACAAGAAGGGCAGGTAGTAAAGCAACACTAGGAAATGGTTCTTCAGGGAGATGAGATGGACTTGCAATCTTTGGACCAGCTCGAACTTAGAGCTCCACAGATTGTGCTTCCTAGATTCCCTTGTAAGCCTTCGATTATTCAATCCAGAGTCTCCTACAGCCTATTAACAGCAAACAGCATTTCCTCAGCAACCTTCTATGCGAAACATTGCTGAATTACGGAACTGGTCGACACACCTTCAGGCAGCTATCACTGAAATGAAAGCATACCATGGATCTATTATCGAAGCATAAATATTAACGATTGATGCCGAAGTTGAAAAGACTATGATGCAGAGAAGGCAAGAGCCGGAGGCAGCAGAAAACTTGGTTGGCATTCTTGAAAAGACGCATGTACAAACACATGCAATAGCAAGAGTAATGCATGGAAAAAGTCAACGTCAAAACGCTTCTATCGAAGAACTACAAAACGAAAAGGCAGCCTTGAACTCTAAGCGGCGGCAGAACTGGATTGCTGAGATAGATAGGGAGATCGAGAAGGAGATAGAAGCATCCCTCGAGATCGCAATTATGAAGTCAAGGATGGAAGAATCTTTTAAGGAGATAAGTCGAACAATTCGCAATGCTTCTTGTTTGCCTGATTTTCTCACCAAAGATACAAGTGCATATTTAAAGGCTTGTGGTGCTGAGATGCAAGGAGGCGAAGAGGCGAAAATACATAGTTAAAAGCGGCCTTTCCAAGAGGCTTTCAAAGGGGAAGGCGGCGCAGGGGGGCAAAGATAAAATAGGAGATATACATTTTCTTAGTGTTGCTTAGCTATATACAAATGTAGTTCTTAGCTAACGCGCCAAGGAGTGCTAGGACAGAAGGGAAGGGAAAAATCAAGTAAAAAAAAATAGATTATTTTATATTTACAAGTATTACCTAACATTCACCACGCTATCTCATGAATTCTTCGACCAATAGGATCGATTCCAGGAGACGATTGAGAATGGCAAAAATGAGCTAGCATTAGACTAACTATGTTAAACCAGTGGTAGAGGTTATCACACCCAAGATCCAACTCTACATAGACAAGAGAGAGGAGTTACTAACGGGTGACTTGGTAACCTTTGATTAAAACCAGCTATTGCTGAATTATTTGTAGATAAGACTTGCATTTCCTAAAACAAGTACCAGAAGATTAGGATCAACCTTTAAGACGGGCTGAGCGACATGTGTAGCCTGACGCGAGGAAGAGTGATAGCTACCTGTAACTAACTCTTCCTCCTAATCCTCCTTTTCCAGCGCTAGTAGTGCGCCATAGAACTCCTCATTATACTTAATATATAAATCATACCACGATATAGGATTTATCCCTAACTTAGAAGACGAAATAACTTACTACGATCACTCATACTATACACCTGGTGTTGCGAAGCACTAGCGACAATTGGTCTTAGTACCCTGAGTACTGTAGTACAGGAGGTATATGATTTTTACTTTCGGCCTACCCAATGGGACTTCTCAAGCAAGCACTGGTAGGTTTTGTGCAACTGTTTTCTTGATAACGTCTACTAACATTGTTAGCTATACGGACGAACCCCCAGCTCAGGAACCAAGTGTAAATGAGACCGAATGCGTGGAGAAGACCGAATCGGTACCCATTGCGTACTGTACATATATCATGCAAATAGGCCAGCAGGTTCGGCGGGTGATAATGTCACTCTTTTAGGAGATTCTGATCTCGATAATCGTGAAAATGTCTCTATTAGACCTGGAAATCGAACGAAACGCTGGAGATTGAACACATACAAGGATATCGAATCCAACGGTGCCTATAGTACAGAAAACAAGGACCGCAGTCTTGATGGTAACGAAGGCAATAACAGTGAAAGTTTTTCGCCAGAAACTCGATCAGATGAGGGGAATCTACAAAGCGATGAAGCCACGAAACAAGAAGCAATCGAAGCTTTAACAAACAAAATTAGGAAAGCAATACACACAAGATTTCCTACTAAAAAGAGGGGCAACAAAAATATTAGAAGGCTCCCAGAGACGCAACAAGGAGGGGATGCTACTATAATTTCATAGTCCATCGCTCAGAGTCAGATAGAGTCGCAACCGTGTAACACCGAGGCTATACTATCTGAATTCAACATCCGCTTTGCTGAGGGACAGTCTAGTAGTAAAGATCGCCCGTTATACCTAGAATTATTACTCTAGAACCGGTTGAAAAGCATGCTTCGAGGAGCACAGGACGTAGTTTAGAAGTACAGATTTCTTGCTGTATGTCTTTGCCGTATACGTAGCATCAATCCAACTGCTTCGGTGGATCGGCCACGTTTGTATGAGCCTATTGAGCTGGGAAACTCTCTACATTTCTAGGAAGCTAATGATTTGGTGGATCGGCCCTATTCGTATAAGCCTCTTGACTTAGGATGGCCTGACAGATTGGAAGTAGATGTCTTAAACCAAGCTGAAGATACTGGAATCTGAGGAAATCCTATATACAATTGACTAGTATATTGAAACACGACTTCTAGCAGCCTAATGTTAGATCCACTAAGGAAGCCCATTCTTTGTCCTTCCCTATAGATAGTACGACACATACAGCCTTACTACCTGGCTCTATGTGTAATGAATATTTTATACTAATAACAAGCTCTGATTCTACTTCGAGAGTGAAAGTTGTACGCCGCCCCGTGGCTCGCTCTTTAAGTGTACCAGTTGTAGAGCCAATTATAATAATAGGTATCAGAATGACACAATTATCCTTGCCCACCAACTCCCCCAAGTTTGACCTACCGCTCTGAAATACCGGTAGTTATACTACAGTGGGGTGAAATAAGTTTGTATCCCCCCCCCTTGTCGCCAAGACCACTTCAGGGTGTCATGACTGCGCACTTTTTAGAACTCTCCCCTAGAAAGTGCGTATTTTTGAGACCGACCAGGGGGGGGGGATACAAACTTATTTCACCCCACTGTATGAAGGAAAGATAATATTTCTTTTCTGGGCGAGGGACGATCGCTTTAACAATATCGATTAGCTACATTACACCAACCAGTTAGTGTACATAGTATTAATTTTCCAAATATGACGGACATACCCTGGAATGCCTACGGTGATCGCAAATGAAATGATACTAAGATCCCTGTCTATAAATGGGGTTTGGTAGAGAGACGGCATATCTCGGGCAATGAAGTTAAACCAAGATTTACTTGTCCGGGCCGCCGTGGCTCGTGCGAATTACTCTATCACTGTATTTTCAATCGCCATCTTTGAATTTCGTACGAGCTGCTAGAATTATTGATAAATTGGGTGAAAAGTTCGAGTGTCGACATTATAAAGCGGGTCACTCTCAGATGTTTCGCTGTCTTCTAGTAGAAGGATCGGGTGGCTCTTGACAAGAGATAGAATGGCTCTGCATAGAGACTTGATAGGGGAGAAGTCTCTCGCCCCGACAGTCAAGATATTGAAGAAACTCTCCCGTAGGAAGTCTCGGACAGTACGATGAAGGAAGCCAATATGAAAGCGATACATGGAGAACACTTGATTACCCCACCTACTCGCTCGGACTTCACCTTCACTTTTCCGAACTCGTACTAAATCTCTACAGCGATCGTTGATTCTTGTCTTCGCAGTCTCTCCGAGTGTTAGGAATGACTTTTCGTAGCTTTACAACACCCCGGGACTGTCCTAGCCTTTTAATCGTCCTTCTCTATTTTAAATTCGACGCAGCGTTGCCCTAAGAGTGGAAAGTTGTCAAGGCGACTTTCTTCAACTTGAATAAGGATTAGTAGTACCCTGGCTGTCTGGACTTGGTAAATAGGATCAATGCGGTTCCACACCTGCCGGAAGTAGTCATCAAGTTTAGGTGGTATCTCGTTGATTCTTCTTTGCGGATGCTTGCAAGATTCTTAAGACTGGAGATCCCTCTCAAGGCCTCTTACTACGAGGAAAACCCAAAGAAACACACCTTGGGCACGTGTTGCAAGTTGTGAAATGATTTCATGACACCTACGGACTTTTTCACCGCTCTCTAGGAGAGGCACGCTCTTCTCAAGCTTTTGATGTATGTAGGTTTTTATGTCGTTTATCGTGTAATCCTCGAGAAGAAAGAAAGGACAAGAGCTCTTAAATGCACGCTCGAAGGCAGTCCATGGGCGACTTGATGTGTATATCTTGATATACTGGCACGCTGCCAATTTCTTCACAATGTTGATGATCTCATATTCGTCTCCGATGAAGAAGCAGAACTTCTTTGCGCCGAGATCCAAGCCGGGAATAAGTTCAATAGCAGCGGTCTTTTAAGCTTTTCAAGATAATTCTTTTCACAACACCGTGAAGCTTTCCACCCTTCGAAATTTAGCACCTTAGTTAGCTGTGAGCTTGTCAAGAAGAGCTAGTAGCTCTGACACTCGGCCGCGTACTTTCGAATGGGAGTCTCATCGTCGGAGAGTATCGCCGACGACAGCTTGCTTACTTGTCGCTCCTAATTACAACGTCTTCGCCAAGCAGTCGAAGATCCTCGATTGCCTTAGTTGTGCCTTGTACCGAGTTGTACAGTTCTTTGCTGGCCGACAGAATACTCCATCCTTGCTCAATAAATTGAAATATGTTTGGGACGAGTCCGATTAGCACAAGGGCCTCGGCCATATCATAGGCTTACAGCAAATAGAGCCACTTGTTCCCCACTCATTCAAGCTTCTTTTATACTTCAAGACATCCTATAGCTGTATCTGAACAAAGCTCTATAACGCAACCTCGATTGCAACACTTGCATCTTCCTCTTTTCTAGGATTTAGGAAAATTGTATTTAATTAACCCTTTGCATTACAGAAATAACGGAGCTATATAATTGGAAAGCGACGATTACACGCTTAACAAATGAATTCGAGCAAGCTTCTCGTATTCTTATTCAACTTAAACAAGCACAACAACATACATCAGAATGTTCCAATCTAAACAAATCATCAAACCACACCTTTTCAAAGCCGAAGCTCCCACAGCCTTCTTACCCATCGTCCTCTCAAATCCAGTACAGAAAGCACACGGATCCAAATCAAAACCCAGACAACAAACAAAGACAATTGCAAAGCAGCCACAAACCCAAGAACAACAAAACCACCCCATTTAAAAATCACCTCCACCAATGCTACAAAGAATACTAATCTATCCCCCTAAACTACATAAACCTCGACCCGACAATATCTCAAACCTACTACACACCATCTCCAGACCCTTCAAATACACCAAGTCACTCTCACTCGCAACATCTCACTCCTCCACAACGACACCTACATCCCCCCAAAACCCACCAAACCTCATTGATCTAAAAGCCGTCCTAACAAACGCAACAACGACTATAAACGAGGCATCTAACCTAATCCGTACGAAATGGTATGACTGGGAAAAGACTGAGCGGGCTGCTGTAATAGAGGCTAATCAATGGAGGTAGGAGAAGTCGGTTAAGAGGTTGGGGGAGGTGGGACATAGGGATAGGAATGGCAATGGCAATGGCAATGAGAAGGGGCTGTTTGAAAGGGATTATTGTAAGGAATTTGGTGGAATGGGAAGGAATGAGGAGAGAGAGATGTTAATACGGAAGATTAATCATAGGGTTCAACAGACCTGGGATCTTGTTGAGGGATTAGAAGGTATAATTAAGGTTGCTCGGGAGGGACGGGGAGAAGGAGAGGAAGGGAGATAGGCAAGCTTAGGATCTGTTAAGAGGAGATAAAAAGAATTTGATTCACTTGTTTGGGGGCAATGTATACCTTTCTTTAGGGTTACACTCTTTAAATGCATAAAAGGGCTTGTAAATCTTGTGATTGGGATTTCTTTTGGGTGGTAGTAGTCTGCCATTGGGGTTTAGTGCTTTGGTAGGGGGGATTGGCTTGGGGATTATCTATTTTAGAATTGTGTTTTATTTAGTGTGTTACTTCTTTTCGGTTTCGGAGGAGCTGGGATGGGATGGGATGGGGGAGGGGGTGCGAGGAGAGGAAGATAAATGGAAATGGGCATGAGTATAGGTATGGGGGATGGATATAACTTACCTCTATCTTGAAATCAGAATCCATCTCCATCTCCATCTCCAAATCTACCTTTCTCTTCCCTATCCACTTCCCCACCCTCTTCTTCTTCCTCTTCCTCGTCTTCGTCTTCAAAAATAGTATTCATATAAGACCCAAGTGCAGAAGAAGCTGAAGAAGCTGTACCATGTATTTTCGATTTCAGATTCCGATTCGGACTCCGGTTTAGGTCTTGGTTGTTGACATCATTGACATCATAGCTTGGACTTGAAACAAATTCCGATTCCGATTGGATTTCCGAGGGCATAAGATTATAAAAAAGATCGGCATCTGCATCATTGGTATCTGAATCTGAATCTGAATTAGGATTGGGATTAAAGTTGAAGTTCTGGTGCTGTTCTATGTTGTTGTTGTTATCGTCATTGAGAACTTCAAAGGTGCTATTCATGTAGCTGTCTGTTGTGTAACTTGTGTAACCAGTATTCTTTGTGTTTAGATTCTGATTGCGATTAAGGTTTTGATTTTGGTTTTGGTCTAGCTTTGAGTATTTGATGGTTGGAGTAGTTGGAGTAGTTGGAGTAGGAGTTGGAATAAAATGGTCGTCGAATAAGGAGTCTAGGGAAGTACCACGTATCTGGATCGGCCAGATCGGTATTGAAGTTTTGGTACAGGTCCAGGTTCAGGTATTTGATCTTCCGAGCAGTATCGAGGACTAGACAGTCTAAGGGAAGTCTGCTTCTGCTTCTGCTGTTGCTGTTGCTGTTGCTGTTGCTGTTATTGCCATTGCGACCACCAAAAGTAGGTGTATCAAGACGAGGGCGTATAACATCGTTGTTAAGATCAACATTAAGATTTCTATCGCCGTCACCGTCAACGTTACTATTACCGTTACCGTTACCGTCGACATCAATACCACCAGACGCAACTGTACGATAAGACATCGGTAACGGACGGAAAAAATTAGCCGAGGACAATGGCGAGGACAATGGTGACGATACTTGTTGTACTAGAGCTGCCAACTTTGATTTTGATTTTGAGTTGGAAAACCACGAACACGAAGCTGAAGCCAAATTTGAACCTAAACCCAAACTTGCATTTGGATTTGGATTTGGATTTCCATTTTGATTCATGGTAGTAGTAATATTGGTGTCGGTAATGTGAGTAGCTTTGGTGGCCGTACCAGTGGTGGTTGGGGAAGAAGAAGTCTTTGTGTTCTTTGTAAATGCTGTAGAGATAGAGGTAAATGGTTTAGAAGAATATAGCTGCGGCTGTGGATATGGCTGTGGTTGTGGTCGTGGTCGGAGAGGGTTTTTGACTTGATTCTTGCTAGTAACGGCCATTTGTTGCGTATTGTCGTTATTATCACTTCCATGACCACCACCACTAAGCTCATCCCCAACACCCCACGGCCATCCCAACCCCCCCTCTTGAGAATACCCCATCCCTATCATCGCCACTATAACCCCCCTAAAAATCCCCTTTACCGCACCAAAAACCCAAGCCAAAACAATCCAAGAAATCCATATAACTCCCCTAAAAACCAACCAAGGCCTACAAAGCCAGACCCCAAATGACTCTATCGAAGCATCGAACTTCTTCTGGATACTTAGATGGTTCAACGATTGATACAAGAGAGCTTTATAGATTCCGTAGAAGATAAGAAGCCCAAATATAATGTGTTGGATATAGGCGATATTACAGATTGTAAACGGGTAGGCGAGGCTGAAGATGTTAAGGATGTTAGGTTTGGGATTGAAGTCTAGCTGGGTTGGTGTGGGTTGGGGTTGAGATGCGTTGTTTGTGGCTGGTTGTGAGGAGACTGGGAATTGAGGGCGTAGGATGATGGATGTTTGGTTTTGGTTTTGGTTTTGGTTTTGGTTTTGGTTTTGGTTTTGGTTCTGGTTCTGGTTCTGGCGATGGGATTTGAATTGGGATAATAGGAGATTTTGGAGATTGGTTAAGAGACATTGCCATGGGATTGATTTCAATTGGAAGTATTTGATCATCATGCGAGGGACTAGGTATAGTAATGATGCTGTGACCCCGACGAACTTGGGAAGAATGGACAGAAGGCAAGAATAGATGGCGATGGTGTAGATTGCACGGTGTTGATATAGGGGGGTGAACCGCACAAAGGTGCCGAGGACGAGGATAAGGATAACGAGGCTGAAGATGAAAGTTCGATAGGACAAGCCACGCACAGGACGGGGGCTCTGTATTGGTTTGAATTCTGGGTGGGCGGCCAATTGAGGAGAGGGTTTGACTTCAGATGGCTCAAGCTTCAGTGGAGAAGGATTCAATTGAGAAGGCTTCAAATTCCTTAATTAATTAATTAATATTTTATTCCCCCATTCCACTGTTCCCCCATTCCACATCCCCATCATTCCCCATTCCCCAATTCCACACCATGGACCTCCAAAATGATATCAAGCGCCGCCGCCGCGACAGAGCTGCCGTCGTTAATACAATGTGGACAATGACGCCCGAGCAACTCCTCTGTGCTTCATCATCTTGCCAGGCATTATCACCACCGTCACCATCACCATCACCACCCCCCCCCCCCAGGAACCTGCTCAGCCAAGTCCCTTCCATCTGACTGCCGAGGAGAGGACTCAATTTGCCTGCTTGCCACTTTCGACACATCTCCTTGACAATCCTCCGCCACGTCGCAGCAGCTCGCTCTTTCAGCCAACAAGAACTATGCCAGCTGGTAATGAGGAGTGTCGGAGAACGAGATCTCTGCCAGATCGCTTTCCCAATGATGCGCTGCCAATTCCTCTGGAACCCTTCCATCTTCCTCTCTCATCACTTGGCGAGTCCCAGAACAACATCAACAACACGCCTGGCAAGACATCCTCTAACGAGCTATCCACGGCGCCATCACCTCAATCATGCCCCTCCTGCACAACACCACACCCCGCCTGTACGGCTGGACAGTGTGCACGTGTCTTCTGTGTTGCTTCCCTTCCTTCACCCCTCCCCTTCACCTAACTTGATTGCTCGCTTATTTCCCTCTCACTCTCTCTCAAATCAGACATACAAACCAACTATCAAGGATCAACAAAACTAACACAACCCCCTTCCCCATCACTGCAGCCCAAATCGAGCACACCTACGGTTTCGGCATGTGTCCACCACCCAGCCACGGCCAGAACCACGCCTCTACCACCGAAATGTTCACTATCGAAGAATTAACCGTATATCTTGAATCAATCTCCGACCCAACGTTCTGGACTAAAACGGTCGCGCTAGGAGAAAACCTCTACGACCGAGCCTTAATCCTGCGGTCTCAACGGGACTTACTACGAAGCCTAGCACGAAGATGGCGATTTTCAGTCCCAGACCCCCTGCCCAACAATCCAAACGTACTCCCGGCAGTCCAACAAGCCGTCTTAGGAATAAGCACGCAAGGAAATGAATTAACCGGATACAGTTATACAGTAAGTAGTAACTATATGATCAGGACCACAATCCTTGGCTACCTAAAAACGCGCATCCAAGAGAGAGGAACACTAGACTCTCAACTCCGAAAAGATTTCCTCAATTTCTGCCAATGGGCCATCACATCCCTCTCCAAACTCCTCGATACTTCTCAAATAGTCCTGGAATTAAGTTATAAGGCCGAATCCGACATCAATCAATTATCAATCGTCCTCCACACCCTCGAAGACCAAAGACTCCATCAACTCCAAGAATCCCGACGGCTCGCCCTTCAAGAATATCATGCCAAACCTTTCTTCATTCGTCTCTTCACTTCCCCGAATGTTGATGCTGATGGTCATGGTCATGGTGATGATGATTCTTCCATCTTTCTCGCTTCCGATATCCAATTCATCAAGAAATAGCACAACGACATTGTCGAGCATCTGGAAGCGGTTAAGGAAAATGTTGTAGGGTAGCATAAGCATTGGATTGAATTTCAGGATTTTCTTCTGAATCAGCCGATTTCGAAGGGGGGGCAAGGAGGTGGAGGTAGAAGTCGAAGTCGAGGTGGAGATGGAGATGGAATAATAGAAGCGAGAGTGAAGGAGATATCGGATTTCGAAGTTAGAGCTCTGGTGGAACAATTGGAAGGGATATTACATATCTGGGAGATGAACGCTTGTTGGATTCGGGCTTCTGAGATGAAGAGGATGGAGTTGATGCAGAGTGCGAAGGGGAGTAGTAGTGGTGGTAGGTATGGTAAGGATAGGTTTACGATTGATAAGGAGAAGGAGTTAGAGAAGTTTTTTCCAAGGGGGATCGCTGCTAGAGCTGGAACTGGTGCTGGTGCTAGTGCTAGTAAAGGAAAGAGGGAAAGAGAGGGAGGCTTTATTTAAGATAGATTGATTTATTATATAAATAAATTTTGTTTAAATAAAGAAAGACCAAATAAATTACGAGTAATCCGTAGCAAAGCGCTACTAAACTTCCTTCCTAATACTTATGTTCCAAATCTCTTCCCTAAGTTCATTGAATCAGCTAGTAATCCTTTGTGATCAACAACTCAAAATTCCTATATCAATCCATTGATTCATTCTTAGCCGGCACTATCTCACTGATGGCCAACCCCTCCATCAACACACTAAATACCTTGCCCGCCTTCGTAAGCTTGTCGGCAGTTACGTACAACTCTCCCCTCTCATTGTTGAGCTCATTCACCTTTGCTAAGGCTTCATTACACTGCGTCACCAATCTCTTCTTCTCCTCATCCCAAAGAGAAGCAAGCTTTTTGTGTAATCCCAACTCTTCTTTAGCCACGCGCAAAGCATCTTTCTTCTTAGCATTAAGCTCGCTAAGCTTTTCAACCTGCACACGAGCTTCCTCTTGTAATTCGAGAAGTTTTAGTTCAAGGTCGTGCTTCTCGATATTCTAAAGGATAGAAAATCTAGGTTTTTTGTTAGTTAATGACATTTTTAAACAGAAATTAAATACAAGACAGTAAGTAAGTGAGAGAGTGAGAGGAAGGAAGGAAGGATTATTTACCGTAGTTCGAAGCGCCTCTACTAAAGATCTTTCCAATACTGAATGCCCTTGTTCTTCAGGGTTAACAACAGCCTCAGCATCAACCTCAATAACACTGGGTCCAGGGCGAGAATTGACTTCCTATGATTGATTCTTGCGTTAGTCATCCCCCCTTTAGCGAAAGCAAAAGCAAAAGCAAAAGGAAAGGGAAAAGGAAAGGGAAAAGGAAAGGGAAAAGCACATCCCAAAACCAAAGTTGATAAAACTAGCAAACCCAAATAAAATATAGCATTATAACATACCATAGCAGCATTATTAACTCTCAAAATTTCCCTTTCCCTTTCCCTCTCCCTTTCCACATCCTGTCTTAAGAAGAGGTCATCATCATCATTTTCGACATCTCTCCAATCAATAATAACCTCCTCCTCGGACTCATCCTCTTCAATATCGGCGCTATCATGCCCAGCTTCTTTATCGGGTACAATGCTAGTACCAGGGTTATGGCTGTGATAGAAAATGAGAAGGAAACTTGCGATCAAACAGGTAAGTCACTAGCATGTCAGTGACATCTCTGTTTTCGAATTTAGTCTACTAACTTGATTGTTTTTACAGCCACCACCAATGCCAACCCCACTGCCACCCCTACTCTTGCAGGGGATGCGGATGCGGGCAAAGAACTACCTGACATTTCAAACTACCTCTCCGCGCCTGATTCGTCTGTTGGCTCGGAATCTGATCCAGATGAAACTCGATCCTTAGCTTCTGCCAATACTTCTTTCAGTGATGTATGCCATCCCGTGTTCAACTTATTAATCAAGTCCAGACACTTACTCCACTTTTCACTCCCCACCTCTCCACCTATCTGCCCCTCTGTCTCTCCTCATCTTCCCTAATTCTCAGTCATGCACAATATATTAACACCACAGCTGCAGAAGCCAGCCTCAACACCACAACCAACATCTAGCATCCACTTCTATCCTGCCAACATCAAGTTTAACAACCCTAAGATCCACGACGCTGTCATCAAACCCCAAAGCCCTACTAGCAACATTGAAAACTACAAAAACATCCACAAGCACAATCAGAAGGTCCAAAACTGTATTACCGAGCCCGTCCACCTTATACACACCTTGCGAACCAACTCCCCACACGAGAGTACTAGGCCGATTGAAATTATTCGCACAGAGTTAAAGACTATACTTGCTCTTTTGTAGGGATACTATAGAAGGTTTACTTACTATGTCGGGAGGTATAAAGTACATTTAATACTGTACGTAGTAAACAAATGTCATTTGCTGGTGTTGCTTAGGCTAGTTAACTATATTAGTTCGAATTGCCATGCCCATATAATTCGATTTTAGAGCCTTAGGCAGACGTTGCATTAGGTAGATGTTGCCTTAATTTCTATATATAATAAATAGCCTTACGTATTACTCTGAAAAGGTATAATAGTCTTGATTATTTGTCCTAAATAGGAAAAAAACGGCTGTCAAGATTGTGCTAAGTTTACGCCAAGAAAGTCTATTTTCTAGTAACATTGCCCCCCGCGAAACAATCTTCTTCTCCGTCATACCTCCTTCTAAGAAGCATATTAAGATAGGACACTTCCTTTTGCCGACTACAAGTGATAGAGCAGTAGAAGGTGGGTCTTCTTCGGCTGTGGCTTGCAGCAAACCCCCCTGTTCGCACGGCGCACAGATCCAAAAGAGAAGAAAAACCTAGCCTTATGGGTCCCCTCTCAGCTCTAATATATCCACTAGCTCCTGCGCACTACTGAGAATACCCAGAAGCAGGACCTCATTATTTCGTTTGGCCTCGTGAATAAATCCAATGGCTGGTACCAACCCCCTAAACGGATGTTATAGCCCAGCTGGAACCCGATGTGAGCTTGAACATTCTTCAAGGCAGAGAAATATGCTAATAGATCTTGTCCACGCCTTTACTTAGTATGGCACGGAATCCATTTTGGCCTCATCGAATGATCCTTTCTGCAGAACTGGTTGGAAGTATGTGCAATAGGACAAACTTCCGCTCTAGGCGAAAGGCTCTAAGCCGGCATCCCAGCACGCGTGTTTTAGGGATTAACTGCGAAATTGTTGGTGTAGAGATGTAGCTTTTGCGATAAGGCTAACTGGTGCCCGCATTTCCACGGAAGATAAAACGAGGCAGAAAGCTGCACTTTTGGAGCCAAAATGTGTAGTTGCTTCACGCAGCCACCTCAGATGTCGACCTGTCGTGGCTCATACTTTTGCCAGGCCGCACACTCACCTCTCGATGGCTCCGAGTTTATTTAGTTTAGTAAAGAGTCTATTCGGCGGGGAGGGCGACGGAAGTGCTCAGTCCGATAATATTCCACCGATTCCGGTAGAAATGGTTGCGGGCCTCCAACTTGCTCGACAGGCTAACCATCTTCCAAGAGGACACACGGGGCATCAGATTCCTAACGCATCCAGTTGCCGAAGCGGACGTTGAGTGCGTCGTGCCAATTTCTTGGCTTGCTCCGCTAACTGAGGACAGCATTGTAACAGTCCATGGATTGGGAGGAGATGCATTCCAAACTTGGACCGCCTCGAACAGTAAATTGTAGCTACGAGACTTTCTGCCAACTCAGCTCAAAGACCCTCCCGACGACTTTAAAAACGGCCCCAACAACATTACGGTGGCGCGTATCATGACCTTTGGCTACGACGTCAATATGTTCACTAAAGCTTCGAGCGAACGTTCGTTCCAATTTGCAGAAGACTTACTTGGACAGCTGAACGATCGGAGATCAGGCGCTGCCGTACGTCCCAACTCCATGCCAACGAGGGGGCTCACTACTAATGCAGCATGTAGAGTAAGCGACCGTTAATAATAGTTGGCCACAGCTTGGGCGGCATTGTAATCAAGAAGGTACAGTATTCAGCACTAACTGCCTAGATTTAACAACTTGCGAGGTTATTTCTTACCCGGAACAGGCTCTGCATATCGCTCGAACGAACCCTGACACGACAGCATGTTACGAAGTGTCGTGCATCTTTGCTTTTTTGGCACTCCACACCTAGGCGCGAATTCAATGGCAGAGACGTCGGGAACCAAGCACGAACCGTTGGTTACTTGACACTGAGTTGTTTCGTTCCTAGCATAGGAGTAAAGGGGGTTCTCTTTTGCTGCACGGCTCGATTGGTTGTGGAAAGACTACGCTCCTCAATGCTATTGAAAAATGGTGCCGCGATGAAAGCGAAGCTTCGGATGACCGGCCTATTCCTAACCTTATTATCACTTTCTACTTCTCGTCTACGACAAACGGCCGATCTAACCTAAATGGATTTCTTCGACTTTTCCTAGCTAGGTTCTGTAACCCCACCTCTGTAGCGAACTAGTTGCAAAGGTTATTCAACAAGCACAACTAGGGAACTATTCCGGAGGAATCTTCCAACGACGAACTCAAAGAAGTTATCAAGGGAGAAATCGTAGACTGCGCGGCGCGATACATTTATCTCCTGGTGGATGGCCTTAATGAAATCCCGCATGATTCGAGCCGCAGGCGGCTTACGGAGAACTTGAGTGAACTTGCCTCCTTCGGATATGGAAACCTCCATATGCTTGCGACATCTCGTCTTGAAGTAGACATATCGAGATACTTGCAGCGCAAATGGAGCACGATGGCAATCCCACCAAGTAGTGTCAAGGATGATATCGAACTTTATGTCACAAACGAAATTGAGAGACGTGAAGAACTGAAGGAGTTGGAGGAAGACGTCCGCAGAGAGATCATATTAGCATTGACAGGCTCCAACCAGTCGATGTAAGTAGAGCGGCTGCACCATCAGGATTCCTGTCTCAGGCATGTGCCCTTTGGCGTCTCGGAAACGTACTGAATGGCGATTTGCAGGTTCCATTGGGCTGCTCTGCAGTTGGACGCACTCCTGGATTCAGGCCTACTGCTCGAACCTGACATTACCGAGATATTGCGCACCATACCACAGACACTCAACGATACGTACGACGCCATTCTAAAGAGGATTCAGTATCCTTGTCAGCGCACCCTCGCAATTACCGCATTGTGTTGGCTCACTCTGGCTCATCAACCTTTGCTTATAGAAGAGCTTACTGAAGCCTGCGCGATATCACTTGAGAAGGGAGGTTGCCTTTTGTGGAAGCGCTTGAACACGCTCGAAGTCCTAAAACTACTTCCTTATCTTATCGTTCTTGAGCCACATGTCGACATGAAGACGGCAAGAAACGTCGCTAGTGGCAAGCATTATATACTGTTGTCCCACTTTTTGGTCAAGGAGTATCTCCTTGGAGACAAAATGTCGCCGGAAATCGCGAGCCTGTTCAAGGTCGACACGAAGGAATCTCACCGAATTATCTCGGACAGCTGTATTGCTTACTTGTATCTGACCAACTCCGCCGAAAAACGGACCTACAACTATCCTCTTAGAGCATACGCATGGAATCTGTGGGCCTTGAATGCGGTTTCTAGCAAAGCTGTGGCTAGCAAGGAGGCGGAAGAGCGTGTGCTAGAGTTATTTGAGAGAGTCGTATTTAACCAGAGTGTGCCCTCTGCGAGATGGCATTCCCTTGCAGAGCCACACGTCCGACATCAACATAACGATGCATCGGGAAAATTGTACAATTTCCGGACGACCTTGCGAACATGGTTCAATGGCTTGCTGACTCGCGGCAAATGGAATCTGTCCTACAAGCACTGTAGGTTCCATACTTCTTTGAAGAGTACCGAGGAAACTTAGGACCATTGTACAAACCTTTGGCTGGGTCTGAAATCCGCTTGATCAAAGTCTATCCCAGCCAGCACTGGTTTACAGGGATCAGATGCGGTACGCATACCGTTTCGCTGGAATCACATCCAAAGTACGAAGCAATGTCGTATATCTGGGGTCGGGATCCGGCGAAGAAGTTTATATAGCTTAACGGAGCCCCTTTCCTTGTGAATATTAACGCGTTCGACAACCTTTGTGGCTTAGGCAGAGGGCGATCCAAGTATCGTATACTATGGGTGGACTCTGTGTACATCAATCAGCAGGATCAGGACGAATGGATGCGGGTTCCGTTAATGTCGTCGGTTTTCTCCAAGGCTGTTCAGGTTGCAATTTGCCTTGGAGAAGCTAATGATGATGATATCTGGGCTCTGAAAAATTTAGCGAGCGTCGATTGTCTGCTTCGCACAGGCTCCGACGAGGATCTCGAGAATTTGAGGGAGGTCCTAGCTTCTAGTGCAGGTCGCGGTCCTTTCAAAAGTGTGCAAAAGCTGTTCGATCCAACACGTCATCCATGGTGGTCGAGGCTATGGACCGTACAAGAATTAATGCTCGCCGGTAGAGGAGTAATTCTGTATGGGGACCATTTACTGACCTACGAGACTGTGCGAAGACTAGCCATCCGTATAGCCACTTTTCTTGGGACGCTGAAAAGGTGCACCTACTACCTCTCTTAGCCGAGAATGCAATTTCCCACACAGGGCCTACGTTTAGAGCATGTGGAGCCTTCTGTAGGACGACATCAACCTTTGAAAGGCCAGACTGCCTTCAACTGAACAGCATTATTGCAGATGTCATTATACAAGTATGCTGTCATATCCCCGGACATACATTAGCGATGATAGAGCGCGCTGCCTTTACACAATTTGTACCCATTCGCAAATGGTGTTTGACAAAAGGCGGCCTCGAAGGGCTTGTGCCACTCGACACGAACGTAGGAGATAATGTGGCGGTTCTGGACGGCGGGAAAACGCCTTACATTTTGCGACAAACCGATGATAGCTGCCGCCTCATCGGCGAAGCGTGAGTCCATTCAACACTAACGCTCCACGTTGGACCGAATGACTGACAGAGTCGTTTAGTCTCATACTGAAGATTATGGATGGCGAGGTTTTCGCGGAACTCTGCGGATAACAAGAGTCCAAGAGTGTTGCTGTTTGCCTCCTGATGGCTCCTTACCTATCAGGCGGTAGTAGCGGTTCAGATCACCGACGACGTCTTACAGCACAGGCTGTCGGGAACGCACGATTTTAGACACATCTCGAGAAAACGATTATCCTGAGTCGCCGCAAGAGTCTGCGTCGTCTTTATCTTACCTGCGCTCCTTCTCGATAACCCACGGTGGGTTCACTTGTTCTCTAGAACTGGCTTCGGCGCAGCACCTTGTTGCTCATGAATGGAGAGATCGATTCAGGAGATACATGTCCTCCTTAGATGATGCAGCACCAGAGCAATGGTTAGAATCAACATCAGAGCTCATCGCTACGTTCCTGGGATTTCTCGGTGGAAAGTTATCGGGTCTTGATGCCGACATTAACAGGGCATCGTACTCATTGTTAAATGATATACTAAATACCTTCGAGAAAGAGTTCCTCCATAGCAACGGCCTGTACTCCTTGGCAGGGAAATATAGAGGATTATTTTGATGAGTTTTATTAACTATACGATACCTATAAGCTGCTCTTGAAAGGCTTTGTTGCAGTATGTGGAAATGCCCTGAAAGTCTTGCGCAGAATCTTGATGACTTTGAAGTATATTCAGAAGGACTAGATGTGGAGGAGTGGCTTCAGTATGAAGAATCGAGGCCGAGCTTAGGATATATCATATCGGCACTAGTGAGTCTGCCCCTTATCGGACTCCTTCAGCTTTGCCACTATGCCGTGACATGTAAGATTTTGGGCTGTGAACCCGATCCCTGTATGTTTGGCATTGCTGCAATACCAGGTCACTCGCAAGGGATCTTCGAAGCGACCGCCGTTGCGTTAGCAACAACATGGAGTTCGTTCGAGGAAAGCTCTCAGGATGCGATACACACCCTCTTCTGCATTGGTTTCCACAGCCAGCAAGTCTTCTATTACGTGTCGCCTCCACGGACCGTCGCCCAGGACTCTCAGAAGAATGGAGAAGGGATCCCTAGTCCTATGCTCAGTATCCGGGGCCTCACACTAGATCGACTTCAGCTTGAGGTAGACCTAGCCAACAGTCACTTGCCGAAAGACCGCTCTATTTCTATTACACTGATGAACGGTCGCCTCAATTTTGTCGTAACTGGCTCTCCCACATACTTGCATGTGCTGAATCTCCTCTTACGTAAAATAAAAGCCCCGCATAGCGTCAACCAAAGCCGTATTGCCCTCTCGGAGCACAAACTCTACTTTACGAACACCTTTCTTCCAGCTACGGTCCCCTTTCATAGTCATCTCCTCAGTGAAGTAGCTGAATTGGTCATTCGGGACATCCAAGGATTGGAGATATCAGGGTCAAGGTTACGCGTTACAGTCTTGATACGGAGACTGGACAAGATTTGAGAATATCGAGAGGCACGAACCTGGTAGAAAGACTAATACGGCTTGTTACAACGGAAGCTGTGTACTGGGAGAAGGCTACGACATTTGACAATGCTACACATATTATAAGCTTTGGGCCTGGGGCGTCTGCTGGTATTGGAATCCTCACAAAGCGAAACAAAGAAGGCTGTGGGACTCGTGTCATTCTTGCAGATGCACTTACCACTAACACTCAGGAAGTTGGCGACGTGACTGAACTCTTCAGTGGCAATGAAAATTCATCTATCGAGCCCGAAGGCAGCTGGGCCGATACCTATGGTCCAAGATTGATCCGCATAGCTAATGGCCAGAGGTTCGTGGAAACGAAGCTAAGCAAGCTCATTAGGCTGCCACCTATCATTGTCGGGGCCATGACACCTACTACCGCCTCTTGGGAATTTGTAGTTGCAGTTATGCAGGCTGGCTATCATGTTGAGCTAGCAGGCGGCGGTTATCATGATGCGGCTGTGATGGAAGAGGCCCTATGCAAGCTCCAGCAGGCCATCCCTACCGGCAGGGGAATTGCGGTCAACCTCATCTACGCAAGTCCGCATAGTATATCGTGGTAGATACCACTCATCCACCGCATGCGAAAGGCAGGCACACCAATCCACGGGATAACTATTTGTCCAGGCGTGCCATCGCTCAAAGTCGCCAACGAGTACATCCAAACCTTAGGTCTGAAGTACATCTCATTCAAGCCGGGGAGTGTTGATATGATTCAGCAGCTCATTGAGATAGCACGAGAAAACTCGAGTTTCCCTGTCATCTGTCAGTGAACAGGTGGGCGCGGAGGCGGCCATCAATCACAGCATAGAGGACTTCCATGTGCCTATTATAAAGATGTATAGCAAGATCCGGAGACAACATAACTTGATCCTCGTCGCAGGGAGTGGTTTTGGTGGTGGAGAAGACACATACCCTTATCTTACCGGCGAGTGGTCGTTGCCGCTAGGTTGTACGGCAATGCCGTTCGACGGATATATGTTCAGCAGCCGCTTTATGACAGCAAAGGAAGCTCGCACCAGTGATTCCGCCAAGCAGTTGATTGTCGATGCTACTGGTGTGGACGACAGCAACTGGGAGGTGACACTCAAGCCACTGCCGCATTCCCACATCATCTCAGTAAAGTCAGAAATGGGTAAGCCGATTCATAAGATCGCTACTCGCGGTGTCAAGTTGTGGGCCGAACTTGACAAGACAATATTCAGCTTACCCCAAAAGGACCGTCTGATAGCCCTAAGGAAGAAACATGACTATATTATTAATAGGCTCAATGCGGACTCCCAGAAAGTATGGTTTAGCCGGAATGCGAAAGGCAAGGTTGTCGAAGTTGAGGAGGACATGGCATATGCAGAAGTGCTTTGCCGGATGGTTGAACTGATGTATGTGAAACATCAGAAGCGATGGATCCATGCATCATATCAATCTATAGTGATCGATTTTATCTTACGTTTAGAGGAACGATTCTCCTTGAGCGACGAAAGCCACTCTCATTAGAGCCGAGTTGGTCTTGCCGACCGAAACTATCGATGCCCTCCTCAGTCTCTACCCAAAGACATGCACTCAAATCCTGCATTCCTATGATGTTGACTACTTTCTTACGATCTGTCAACGTCGGGGCCAGAAACCAGTTCCTTTTGTACCTCGTCTCGATGAGAATTTCGAAACCTGGTATAAAAAAGACTCGCTTTGGCAGTCTGAGGACGTCGAGGCTGTTGTTGATCAAGACGTACAGAGAACTTGTATTTTGCAAGGACCTGTGGCTGCAAAGTACTCGACGATCATAAATGAACCAGTCCAAACTATCCTAGATAATATAAACAACACTTACAAGCACTATCTAAAATCAGATCTTCGTTCCAAGAGCAGCAGTATCTCTATCTCGGAACCTGAGTACTTTGGTGGCGAAGACCTGGTGGTCACAAGGGAGATAGAGGAAGTTACCATCTTTTGCCAAGGCTCAAGGATGGATTGTACAGTTGGTGAGAATGAGACTGGGAACACCAAGTCATAGAGACACGCCTTGTTCACGGAGAATAACATCGTGCAAGGCCAAGAGTCCCACGCAAACCCTATCAGACGCATCTTAGCCCCGGTTCCTGGACTGCGTGTCAGTATCCTTCACCCTGCAGACCCACCAAGGACAACCATAATGGTCAGTAAAGATGTCCGCAGTAAACGTGTTGACGTGATGCGCATTGGACTCGTTTCTTCGAGCGTGATTGCCATTGACCTACTTAAGAGCAGGACTGTCAATGGCGGAGTGGCCGCTCTCATGTTACTGTTTGACTACTCTCCTAGCACGGGTTATGCTCTTATTAGGGAGAGGATGGAAGATCGCGAGGAACGAATTAGGCAATTTTACTGGAAGGTTTGGCTTGGCGCAGACATGTTTGGGTATGACAGCAACGCACTCTAAGGCTCGGTCAAGTATAACTCTGTCATCACCCGACGGGATATTAACCGCTTTGTCGAAATGACCGGTGGCACCGCAGAAAGATATCTCGACTAGACTACTAGCGGTACATTACTAGCGCCAATGGATATTGGGATGATTGCTGGCTGGAAGGCCATCATACAGCTCTTGTTCACAAAATAGACTCATGGAGATTTACTCTCCCTAGTCTATCTTTTCAACAGCTTCAAGATGGCTCCAGGAGTGATTCCACTACGGGAAGGCGACCGTGTACAAAGTGTTGCTCGAATAGATGCCATCACTATACAAGACTCTGGAAAGATGATCGAGGTGAATACGACAGTATCTCAATTGGGCAAACCCGTGATGGAAATGAAGTCACAATTCCTCATCCGGGGAACATTTACAGACATCGAAAATACTTTCCAGCGTAACCTCAAGACTACGTCGAGAGTGCACCTTTCTTCGGCGAAGGACATCGCTATCCTGAAGTCGCGAAAGTGGTTCCGGCTTCTTAACACAGACACAAACCTACGATCTCAAACTCTTTGGTTCCATCTCATAACTAACGTTCGCTTCAGGAGCAAGGAATTATTCAGCTCGGTCAACACTACAGGCAACGTCATCTTCGAATCATCTGAAGGTATGGCCGAGGTTGCAAAAGTTAATTATGTTGGTGGCATCTCTGGACCAATCCTGTAATCGATTACTTGCATCGCGCTGGTGGGCCTCTGGACATCCCATTATATTTCCCAATTCCAGTGCCTATTGATGCAGAGAAACGACTCACATACATGTCACCAGAATTGAATGATCTCTATGCCAATATCTCGGGTGATTTCAACCCCATTCATGTCAATCGCACAATCGCAAGCTATGCCCAGCTCCCCGGTCCCATTACTCGTGGTATGGCACTAAGTGCCTCCATGCGAGCCATGGTTGAGACGTGAGCAGAAGATGGAGAAATTAGCAGTATGCACAGCTTTCAGGCTTCTTTCGTGCAAATGGTACTGCCTAAGCAAGAATTAGAGGTGGAACTTACACATACGGGCATGATTGACGGGCGAAAAATAATCAAAATAGTCTCAAGAGCCAAAGAAAGCATGATGATGTGATTCGTTGGCGAAGCGGAGATTAATCAGCCTGCTTCGGCATATGTCTTTACAGGACAAAGTAGTCAAATTAAGGAAATGGGTATGGAACTATACCAGACCAGTCCTGCGGCAAAGGCGGTCTGGGATAATGCAGAGGAATTCTTCCTCGGCACTTATGGTAGAGTGGACTTCTCCTCCTGTAAATATTCTCTAACACTATTCAGGGGTTTCCATTCTCCGCATTGTCAGGGAAGATCCAAGGGAGATGACTGCCACGAGGCAATGTTATTCGACAGAACTACATGAAGATCACTCATGAAAACAAGGCAAGAACGGCAAGCCTACCGCCGAGCCTCTATTCAAAGATATCACTGAAACAAATCATTCGTTTACTCATAAATCACCAACTGGTCTACGATCCGCTACACAATTTACTCAACTAATCTTGGCGATCACGGAGTATGCCATTATTGCTGATATGTGTACTCGAGGGCTTATACAGCAGGAAAGTAGTTTTGCTGGCCATTCACTCGGCGAGCTTTGCGCGCTGACTATGATGGGAGAGACTATGTCTCTACCAGACATGATGTCGACGCTCATTTACCGCGGCATGACCATGTAGGAGGCTGTTGAGCGCGATGAGAACGGGTAGTCTAGCTTTTTCATGATGGCTGTAAATCCAAGCAAGGTTTCAAGCTGTAAGTCATGTGTAGAGGATCTTATGTTCCATCAGCTAAACGTTATTCCAGCATTTGGTGAAGGCGAGCTAGAGTACATTGTCTCTGTCATCGTAGGAGAATCTGGTCGCCTTCTCGAAGTTGTCAACTATAATGTCGCGAAGCAGCAATACGTTTGTGCTGGAGATGTCTTCTATCTGGTTGTCCTCTCTACCATCACCGACCTCCTTTATGATAAGGCACGAGATGACGGAATGGATTCTCACATCGAAGATAAGAAGCACTTGCTAAATTTGGTTCGCACTTGTATAGCACAGGCTGTGGCCAGATCAAAGCCATACACTCTGCAACGTACCAAGGCTTGCATCCTTCTCAAAGGTATTGATATACCATTCCACTCATCGTACCTGAGATTTTGTGTCCTAGAATTTGGGAAACTGCTCCTTCAAAATATCCACGAGTCGATGGTGCAGCCAGACAAGCTTGTTGGAAAATACATACCCAATCTAACGGCCCGACCTTTCGAATTGAGCTGGGAGTATTTTGAGCATGTATATGACCTCACTCGGTCCTTAGTGATCAAAGAAGCTCTAGAAGAATGGGATGAATTAAAATCAGCTAGGAGCGCAACGGTAAGGCTTCTTTGACGACATTAGATTCTTATAGATTCTGGAATAAATACAGAGAGTGTAGTCGATCGGCGTGTTAAATTTAGATCTCTACTCTTATGATGGCAGGAATATGGCCTATCAAGTTGTCAAGATTACCACAACTCTGTAGATATGCATCATTCTGTCTGCGAAAGTGCTCGAGATCCCAAGTTGCATCACAGCCGTGTCTCTGGCTGCCGGATTCCGAATGGCTGCTTTCTTGAAATGGCCATGGTCATTAAAGTCAGTCATTTACAAGTGCCGGAATCTCCGCCATTATTCAATGATTCCATAGCCTTTAACCGCTTTAGTACTTTCATGCCAAATTTCGAAAATATTTAAACCGGCCACTTAGGAACCACATTTTTTCCACCTGATCACAAAGTAAATAATGATCAAAGGTATATCAGTCCTACCAACCAACACGCTTCCTTATACGTACAATTCTTGGTAAGTAGTCCATCAGCGATAACGACTGAAGCATGAGTGGTCAGATCTTCAGGAGGATCCACAGGGCCTCATAGAGGCCTCGCTTCATTTTGGGTGCTTTAGCGAGCTAAAGTGTACGAGTAAGCTGCTATCTATTGTGATAGACATGGAGGGAATGAGCCCACAGTTAGACGAAATCGTGGTGCCACTATCTCAAGGTTCTCTGTATTTTCCAGGTTCTTACCTTACTTACGTCAGTGCTGATCTGTAGCTTGTGAATGCAGACCGTTTCCCTAGAGTGGCACTACTGCAGGGAATATGAATCGCTTAAGGATGGCCCCCTTCACACTGGATTACGCATCATCTCATTGTCGATATCGACAGAATTATATGATAAATGTAAGAAGCCCTTTATTACTAAGTCAATTCCGCTCATAAAACTGAGAATGTCTATATGAAGACCTAGTTCTTCTATTTACAAGTCATTTTTGATCTCTCTGCGCGCTGAACAGCCATAACTAAAACGCGCTAGTTTGAGCGAGAATCAATAGTTGATCAATTACATTCTGCAAGCCGTATAAAACCAAAAGTCCTGAATTGATAGTGAGACATGGCTGTTGCCGTTCAAACTGCCGAGGACGAACTTACAGCCTTTGTTGCTGCGCATCCACCGCGAGTCCAACAAATACAAAGAAGTTCGACTATTCGACCGAACGTGCAAATTCTTTAACAGCGTTCTTGTCAGACCCGACAAGCTATCCACAGCGCCCTTTGTCTTTACAGACGATGAAGTTGGCAGTCTGATCGCATACTTCTACTTAGGAGACGAACTCTCTGGATACCTGAACGTGGCACATGGCAGTCTACTAGCGACACTGATGGACGACTGTATGAGTCGAGCTTGCGCACCTCTATTTCCTAGCAAAATTGGCGTCACCGCACAGCTAGAAGTCTCCTATTATGCTCCTATGGCCGTCCTAGCAATCTACTTTATCACCGTCAAGTCTAAAAAAAGACAGGGGCGGTATGTTCGAGTTGAGGCTAACGTCTCTTGCGTCGGGTAGAAGAGGTTGGCTGCGGAGGCTAGGGCTCTCTTTGTCGAGCCCCTAAATCCGAAGGCCATGCTGGAGAGAGTGCTCGCTTAGCTTGAGACAGCTGCGACCAGTATCCTCGGATCCACATGGTACCGGGCTTGCAATAAGGCTATAAAAGATCTTCTATCAATGAGAAGAATGCGCTATAGAAATTAAGGATAAGGGCCCTCAGATATGGAACGATGGAGAAGGTGATGAGCCGTCCTTGGGATCCTGATAGTGCCTTGGAGAAAAAGAGCTAGTACAAACAAAATTGCTGCTTCATACCCATTACTTACTAACACCTAAAATACCCCCAGAGCAGAGCTAGATTGTGTGCATGAAAAGGCCAAGAAAACTCTAGTGATGCGCCTACTCAATGGGTAAGATTGCTTATCGTATATGATCTTAGATGAAATGTATATACGAGTCGCATTCGATAGTATCAAAAACATAATTATGAAACTGAGATCATACTGGTATGACTAAACTGAGCCAGCTGTCAGTACAGTAACTTACTCTACTGCGCTCGCACGGCAAGCGAGCAACCTAAATCGTGGTTTATAAAATTCTGAATACGCGAAATCTCCCACTTCCTGTGCTCCGACGATAGCCAATCTTCATTCATACAAATCACAAGGACAAGTAATTGTTCTATCTGAAAGGCTTTTCATATCTATGGCGTAAATAGTTAAGATACCCATGGTAGCGAGAATGCGCTAATTCTCTGCGTCTTTAGGGAGTGACTGTACAGCGTTGCAACTATGAAAGGGGTATAAAAAAGGGAGATTGGACATTGGACATTGTAGACTCTATAGATGCAAGCATACAATGATAAGAGCCTAAATGGTTGGTCTCGTGGGATTTGGAACAGAGTAGATCATTTATCTGGTAGTGGCATCATCTTACCCTGTTTAATTGAATCCTCCCATGTGTGGTGCCACCTATGGCACCACCATGCCCAGTAAGCAATACAAGCCGGAAGAGTGCTTGCACTACAAAAGATACTTCACCTACCTATGTGAATGGGCAACGACTATAGCGAAATACGGTGGTTCTAGAATCGTATCTGCGTTGACAGACCAAAGTTTTGTTCAATATTGACTTTGTAAGTCACCGCCGCAATGTTGGAGCAATTTCAAGCTCCATCTGTGATGGCATCTCCGCGAGAGATGTAGCAGCAGCTAGCTCGGACTCTGGTCGTCGAGCTATTAGCGTAAGTTGCAAGGAATACTATCTTACAAGATTCATAGAATTAATGAGTGCCCTGATAGGAATCAAGTCTGCTCGCCAGTGAAATGGTAAGTGACATGCTGTGCAAAAACACCTAGGAAGTCTATTCACGAAGATTTAGGATTGATACGTAGGAGGTGCTTTTAAATGAACAACAGGTCAACCGACTTATTGAGATTGGCCCATCCGATGTTTTGACAGGTATGGCCAAGAGGACAATTGCATCCATGAATGCGACGCTAATAGCAGAACTGCCTATCAATACAAGATTATTGAGTTACAGCAATAACTTTGCAGAAATCTTATACACTCTAGAACTATCCGAGGCAAAGTCCCTGCCAGAAGTTAAGACAGACCTAATTTCTAAGGATAAGAGCTCGCCAGCTGTACCAGCGGCACCAGCTAGACAAAAGCCAATTTCACAAGCTCAGATGCTCGCAGGTCCAGCCCACGCGATTGAGGATGTCGCAGCATCTATGTGGGAGATTCTTCAAACAATTTTGGCTGTTGGTCTGAAGACTACATTGGAGGCTGTTTCTGCCAATAAATCAATTGCTGAGCTGGTGGGAGGTCTGTTGAGCCTTGCAAAATATTCTTATTATAGCTGAGTTGATAGGTACCTGCATTCAGGTCGGCCGGCAATGCAAAACGAAATGATAGGAAGCCTAGAGGAGGAATTTGATCGGGTACCAGGCGGCTGCGAGGAGATGGCACTTGAAGATCTTTCATTGAATCTCAAGAGGACGTCCCAGTCACACCTGGGTAAACACTGTCAGAGGCTGATCCAGAGAATGATTTCATCGAAGATGCCGGGCTCCTTAACATTAGTCGAGATACGAAAATATTTGACAACGCAGTGGCGCCTGCCCTCTGGCCGTCAAGACTCGATCTTGTTATCAGAGTTAACCAGTCAGACCGCCTGCCGATTTGAATCCGATGCCAATGCGAAGATGTTCCTGAATGATCTCGTAAAGGTTTACACGGATACTGTGAAGCTAGATTTGAATTCCTCTGCTCAGGAAGTAGACCAGGTAGAGTACAGGTTGCCACTCAAGCGCTATCGATCGGTTGCGAAGTGAGCAGGCATACGCTGACCAGAATATGCTCGATGTTTATCTTGAAAAGCTTGCTATTGATAGGAGTAAGGAGCAAAGGGCAATCCGACAATTAGAGGAAACGAATGAAGACCTCCGCGCTGAATTAGACGGGTGAGTGCTAGAGCACGGTGACGTCTATAAAGCTGGAATTTGACCCGTATTTGATCCTCTTAAGGCCCGACGTTACAACTCTTCCTAGATTGGGCCCTAGAGGACCTCATCAGCACTGTCTACTATATTGTTACTAACGAGGATGGTGCAGCAGAAACTTCACTCGAGAATGAGAAAGCTAGGCTGTTCGCACGAATTGATCTGAGGGGCCTTAACTTGATGTTATATCTAAAGAAAGTCTTTGAGACTCGACAGGGACCAAAATACTCTACTATGACGCTGTTCTTACAGCAACAGATCAGCAAATCGGCAAATTTAATCAACGAGCCAGCCGCGGTCAGGATTTCCAGTTTGCATATCCAACCTCGACCTGCGAACGACATTGACGCTGGATGTGATGACAGGTACGACTTCCTACATAGCACAGCTACTGCATCAAGTGCATATTCCGGAAGCTCGGGAAAGGATGAGTTCGAAAGCGACTTCTGGTCAGAGTCCCATTCGACAGGTGAAGCTCTTAGCCCTCAGTCAGTCCCTAGTTTCAAATTGGAGGTCGGAGAATTCTGGGGTGAAGCACCAGATATAACAGAATTATACCTTAACAGCCTACACATCGGCATACAAAACGGATTCATGTTCCAGGACAAATTTGTTCTCATTACAGGCGCTGGCCGTGAATCTATCGCGGCAGAGCTCCTCGAAAAGCTATTAGTGGGTGGTGCGAAGGTTGTGGTGACAACGAGTAGTTCTCCCCTGAAACGACGCAGTGGTTCCAACGCATTTATACTCGATCTGGTAATAAGGAGTCCTGCTTAATCCTCCTACCATGCAATCAGGGAAGCAGACAAGATATTGACTCTCTGGCCTCATACATCTACGATGCAAAGAATCGCCTTGGCTGGGACCTCGACTTAGTCGTGCCATTTGCGGCACACCCTGTCAATGGCTGTGAGATTGATGAGATTGATTCCAAGTCTGAGTTAGCCCATCGTGTGATGCTTTATGGCATGGTTGATCTGGAGAGCGTGGTTGTTATTACTGGGTTTGCCAAGTGTGGACCGTTTGGAAATTCTCGAACAAGGTAGGAGATAGAAGCTTACGACTAGCTCTCGCTTGAGGGATATATTGAGATAGCCTGGATGATGGGCTT
Organism: Pezicula radicicola; assembly: GCA_003008705.1. Classification (NCBI taxonomy): domain Eukaryota; kingdom Fungi; phylum Ascomycota; class Leotiomycetes; order Helotiales; family Dermateaceae; genus Pezicula; species Pezicula radicicola. The sequence continues at coordinate 48,016 of PDUO01000126.1, forward strand.
GACCAAGGGGTTTAAGGGTTTCATAGGCGGAGAAGAGTTCTCTGGGTGGGTTGAAACCTCTACTGGCAGGCCGTTGGCTGATGATGCCGTCAAGGATAAGTTCGCCAAGGTTATTAAGAAGAGTACGGGGATCTGAGTAATAAACCTTGTAAAATTAGGTGCCACTGATCTTTGTGTACAACCTATATATAAGACGCGACGTGTTTTCGTGCCTCCTACCACTCCTTATACAACACTACAATACCCAGCCTATGTAAATCCTTTACTAATAGGCTTAATACTAATCAAAAGCCTTAATCCTAATTAACTAAAGACTAATAAATTAGTATTATATAAGTTGTTTTAGATAGGGATAAAATAGGTAATATAGTATATTAATTTAAGTACTATTAAAATTTAGTATAAAATACAATAAAGTAATATAAAGAGATAAATACTCTATAAAATTAACCTTATCCTAGCTTAATACCTATATTAAATTAAAGAGAAAGGTGATCTCTATTTAGACTAGTTTAAAAGGAGTCTACCCTTCCCTAGGGTAGTATTATAGAATAATATTAAACTCGACTAGGTAAAAAGGTATTAAAAACTATACTTTAATATATTCTATACTCTATAAAGCTTAAATATTAAAGATCTTTAAAAAGGATATTCTTAGATAGGAGGGCTATATTATAGAGAACTTAATATTATTAAGAATAGTAAGGGAGGGAAGTAGAGTTAACCTAAGTATATATATTAAAATAAGGTTATTTTTAAGATTAATACTCTATCTAGGGCTACTACTTTAATAAGTATTCTATAGCCTTAGATATATTAAATCCTATTAACTAGATATAATAATTCTTAAATAAATAATATAAGTAATAAATAGTTAATATTATAAATTATAGAAAGCTAGATATTACTATAATAGTATAGGGAGTAATATAATTAAATAAGAGGTTAAACCTAGTTATTATAACTAGAGATTTAAACTCTAAAGGTAATAGATATATAATCTAGAGTTATTTATAGACTTTTAAAAAGGTACTTCTTTCTATATATAAGCTAGATTAATTTTATTAATAAGATAATATAAAAATATATATATTAGAGAAGGTATAAAGGTAGTTTAAGAAGTATAGAATCTAGATTATTAACTAGTCTATATATAGCCTAGATATAAACCTAATTAAATATATCTAGTAAGCTATAAAGTCTATTTTATATAGGTAATATCTAGATATCTATTTACTTAAGAATAATAAAGAGGATATAGAAGTTTTAAAGGGTTAGATTAAAGAGGCCTAAGAGGTAGTTCTATAAGAGCTTATTAATAGGCTTATCCTTTTTATACTAAATAGAGTATATACTCTATATAAGGTAAAGGGTTGGTATACTAAGTATTAAAGCTCTATTTTAGGGCTTTCAAATAAATATATTATTAGATTTTTATATATTTTATTAGGGTTTTAAATAGGTTAGGAAGATTAGGTAGATAAATCGAATTATAGTGGGGTAGTCTGTGTTGTAGGGTATGCACAAAGATCAATGGCACCTAATTTTACTTAATGAAGGCGAAGATCTTACTAGGACTACGCTACAGAAAGTCATCATTTAGGAGCGACTAGGACCTTTCGACGCCTCGCCAGACACGGCCGAAGCTCTGCAGAGAGAGCATGGTGACAAGTCTGAGCTCCACTGGTCGCAGGCAAGCGGGTCTTGTCAAGCATATCTTAAACCTGGCGCTGTATTACATCTTCCCAAACAATCCCCAGTGACTAACCCAGTCGGCGCCCAACTTCCCACAGGATAGAATGCTAAGACCTGGGGCGTACCAGACGGTATCGCCAATCAAGTGGTCCCAACTACGCTCTATGCTCTTGTCTTCACCGTCGAGGCCTTGCTGTCATCTGGTATAACAGATCCATATGAGCTGTATGAACATATCCATGTATCTGAGCTGGCCAATTGTATCGGCACATCAATCGGAGCCGTGCAATCAACCGATGCCGTTTACAAGCAGCGATTTCTCGAAACGCCCATACAAAAGGACATTCTCGCTGAATCGTTCTCAAACTCACCAGCCGCTTGGATCAATATGCCTCTTCTGTCCGGTTCAGGCCCTAACAAGACCCAAGTGGGTGCCTGTGCAACAGCTCTTGAGTCGCTAGACACAGACTATAACCTAATTAGAAACAGGAACGCAAGAGTATGTTTGGTCGGTGGATTTGTGGCCATGTCCCCAGAAGTTTCTACTGAGTTTGCAAACATGAAAGCAACCAACGACGCGACTAAGGACCGCGCTGCCGGCAGAGAAGAGAAAGAGATGTCGCGCCCCGCTAAGTCTGCTCGAAGTGGCTTCGTTGAATCTGAGGGTGCGGGCCTCTAGATCTTAACAATAGCAAAATTGGCTCTTGAGATGGGCTTGCCTATACATGGTGTTGTAGCACTTACGCAGACAGCAAGTGACGGAGTGGGGTGATCAATCCCGAGCCCAGGGAAAGTTATCCTGACAGCTGTCAGGGAGACCTAAAGTGCGGTACTATCGAGAATGTTAGACATGTCTTATAGGAGACGGAACATACAGCTGTGAAAAAAGCAGATTGCTGAGGAACTTCAACTAGATATGAGCTATCTTGATTCACAGCTTGAGATGGCAAGCGACTGGACTAAGCCATCTGAATATGCCATAGTACGTCGTCGCGATCTAGAGAGAGAAGCACAGCAGAAAACCAGAGATGTTTTACTATCGTATGGTAACAACTTTTGGAAATGCAACGACAATATCTCACCCCTTCGTGGTGCACTTGCAATTTGGACTCATGATTGATGACGTTGCTGTCGCCAATTTTCACGGCACCTCCAGCGTTTTGAATGAAAAAAATGAGACAGACATTATGCAGAAGCAACTCTCGCAACTATGCCGGACCAATGGCAACCAAATCTATGGTGTGTTTCAAAAGTACCTTACCGGTCACGGAAAAGCGGCGTCTGCAGCGTGAATGCTCAATGGCACCTTACAAATCATGGACAGTGGCCTGGTTCTAGGAAATAGAAATGCGGACAACATCGACGAAGCATTCGAGAAGCATTCCTCAATCTTATTTCCCAGCCACAATATTTAGACCGACGGTGTCAATGCAGTCTCTATGACTTCTTTCGGCTTCGGGCAAAAAGGTGGCCAAGCCATTTGCATCTACCCTAAGTTTCTATACGCCACCCTTGACGAGACAACTTATGCCACATACTAGGAGAAATATAGTAAGAGGATAATCAAGGCTACTTTACACTTCGACCATGCTTTGACAAAAAATAGCTTGTTTAAGGCGAAGAAGATTAGTCCGTATTCTAAGGAGGAGGAGTTCGAATATCTTACGGCCCTAACCTCTCGTACCCAACGATAGGAAATGGGATGATATAGCATCAGTTGTGAAGACTTCAGAGCTTCATAGCGCAGTGGGGTTTCAAATACCTCGCAGGAGAAATGTGTACATGGCAATCGGTTTAGGGCTTTGTAATTTTTCCTTTCTCTTCTATTTCGAAGGATGACATTATACATGATTTTTTAATTTACTTAGAAGTATATATAAATCTATGATAATTAAAGTATCTGACCAATTATTCAAAACGGCCATAAATACTATTGCTGTATTGTCGCCTAATGTAATATTATAACTACCTTCGTAGCCATTGTATATTAAACCGTTAGACTCCTCCTAAACCATCTTAACCTAGTCTATTATTCCTTCAAAGATCTTTTATATATACAGAAAAGCCGTTCTTCGTAGATGGAGATGATGATTTATAAAACTAAAACCAGCTTAAGGAGAATAACAAGAGCCCGTTGGATCCACTAAGAATATCAATACAATTTTTCAGATCTTATAATAATAGGTTGTTATGCTCGCCTTTCTAGAATCACTTAAATTGTTGTATAACGTTCTCTCTGCCAATGCTCTATTGAAGATAAACGTCGTATATTAACCTAGAATGATTGAAGTTATAATTATCTTGCGTCTTGGAGCGTAGACCAAAAGAATATACTTATTTACAACGCTGTATATAGGCCGAGCTGTGGTCTATAATTTATTGTATACAAAGGGCATTTATAGAAAACCATTTAGATAGTTAATATAACTAACTATATCGTCTACAGTAAATATTTAGGTTGTATAAAGCAATGATGTATTCATCTACCTCACCTACGTTCCTACTTTCTAAATAATCTCCTAAATCTTACCTTTCTTCACTTATTAATTCTCCCTAGACGAAATCGACACAAATTGCACCGCGAGCTATAGTAAGAGCAATGGCCTTTACCGGGTCCCCTGTATCCCTATATATGTATAACCCCTTTACATTAGTTCCACTACGTATCTCACTTCTGTTAACTATTATAGTATAATGTTACTAAATATAATAGTATTACCACTCGTTTAGAAACTATAAATATAGTTTATATTTAGTTTATACTATAGATAAGCTAATAGTATTAGTTAGATAGTTAATTTCTAAGTATTTTATATATAAGAAGACTATTTCTCTAATACTATATAAGTTATTTTAGTATTAGTAATTACTTACTCTTGTTTATATATATATACTCTTATTTTACTACTTATATAGAATTAAGTAACTATCTTTTAACTTCTAATCTATATATTTATTAATATATTCTACTATTAATAATAGTTATAAGCCCTCTACTACTACTAGTATATTAAATTAATTTATTTAAATTATTTAAATTATTTAAATTAAACTAATATTAGTCTAGAAACTACTTAGTTCTATATATATTAAATAGGATTATTTAACTTATCTAATTCTTATAAAAATTATTAAAATAACTACTAAGTTTATACTTATTCTTAGTAACTTCTTAGATTAATAGAATTAGTTATTAAAAGTATATAAATTAGTCTAGAGTAGTAAGAACCTAGTATAGTTATATATTAATCTAGTATTATTTATTTAATTATTATTTTTAACCTTTTTAGTTTAACTAATATTTATTTAAATACTAATAATAACTTTTATAAAAATTAAAATTATAAAATAATAATATAAAATATTTAAAATTAAATAAAATATATAAAAATATWTTATTTAATTAATTAATAAATAACTAGATATACTAGTATTTATATAAAAGTATATATATAACTTTATAACCCTCTAGTACCTTTTACTTATATATAATTCTATAATAATATAAGAAGTATTAATTATATTAAAATTATATTTTATATTATTAAATTATATTAAAAGAATAGAACTAACTAGAAAGTTTTATAAACTTAAGTATTAAAATATATAATTTCTAATAGATAGACCTTAAAGGTTAAGAGTAAGATAATAGTTAAATAGAGTTATATTATATTAGATAATATAATTATTTAGTTATCTAGTTTATATACTAGAGTATAAAAGAGGTAAAAAGAGAATAAAGTATAAATACTTACTTTTCTTCTTTAATCTAAATAAATATATTATTAATTAATCTATACTCTATCTATATTACTATATAATACTAAGTATAGATTATATTTATTTTAATAGATTATAAGTCTAGATTTATTTATAGCTAGTATAGTATTTATTATTAAGTTAATAGAATTAGTCTTTAAATTAGATAAAGTATTTAAGATTAGAATCTTATAATCTAAAGAACTAGATTATCTCTTTATAAAAGACTATAGAGATACTAAACTACTATAAAGGATTATAGTATAATTAATTATAAAAAAGAACCTTTATATAATTATTAGTTACTAAGAATAGTATAATTAAATCTTTATAAAGGATTATAAAGTATATTAAAAGAGAATCTTAAAAAGGATTAATAAGAAATCTAAAACTAGAATATCTAAATTATTATAAAAGGATATAATATATTAAATAAAATATAAAAACTTAAATTATAAGTTATTATATAAAGACTAACTCTTTATTAAAATCTATAGTTATAATAAGATAATTATAATAATCTAAACTAATATCTAACTTTTTACTATTACTTTTCTAATACTTAGTTTATCTTAAAGATACTTAGTATAAAGTAGTTATTTACTAATAACCTAGTTTTATATCTTAGTTACCTAGTATAAAGTAATATATATAAGATACTTAGTTTTATATCTAGTATACTTAGTTATATATTAGATATATTTAGTTTAATACTTAACCTTAGTAATTATTAAGTCTAGAACTTATATATAAGTTATTTAATTAATCTTAGAATTCTTTAATATATTTTATTTAATTATAATCTAGTTTATAACTTACCTTAAGAATAGAAGGAAGAATATTTATTTAAGATATAAATATAATTATATAAATATATAATAAAACTAAAGTAATAAAATAAGATAAGGTTTATTTATTTAAATACTTAAACTACTCTTTAAACTTTATACTTAGACTTTTCTTCTTCTCTTCTTATCTTAGAATTTTTAATTTATCTTTTATTTATTTATATTTACTTTATATAATTATTATTATATTATTCTAAGACTATTATTATCTCTCTTAAAAAGAAATTATAATATTTACTTTATAAAACCCTTTTAGAATAAAATAAAACTAAACTATATTACTAACTATATAAATAAACCTAAACTTAAACTTAATAATATTACTTTATAATAGATTAAATACTATTATTCTCTTAAATAACTAATAACTCTCTAACTCTCTTTATATAACCCTCTCTCCTCTTATAGACTCTAATAATAACTCTTCCTTTCTAAAAAGTAACTATTATAATAGAACCTTATATATAATAATAAAGAACTTAATAATCTTTTAACTCCTTTAAGCTAAAAATAAGAACCTCTAAGTATAGATCTAACTCCTTAAATAAACTACTTATAAAGGTACTATTAAACCTTACTAGATAAGATCTACTATTATCTTATAGTTTCTTAATATTAGTAATATTATTACTAAGGTTATAATAGCTATTATTAACTTCTAAGACTCTAATATTAATTCTAATAACCCTCTCCCCTTAGTTAAATACCCTAAGATAAAGAAGTTAATAAACTTCTCTTATCTTACTCTACTCTCTAATAGAACTAAACCTATCTTTACCTCTTAGAAGATTAAACTTTAAGGTAAGTTTAAGATTAATTATAATTACTTTAATAGTAAATAATCTAAGATATACTATCTCTTTAGTTATACTTTTAATAATATATATAAGTATCTTAAACTCTACTTTATATAAGATAATAAGAACTACTTTACTAGTATATAAGAGATACTAGACCTACTTAGTAGTATCTATAAAGAGAATAATAAGAAGAATAACTACTATTATATCTTTTAGTATTTATATATAAAGTATAATAAGAACTTTTATTCTTTTTATACTAGGTTCTTTTATCTTAGTTATAAAGAATAAGTTATAACTAGTAAGTATAAGAATACTCTTAATTAAAAGATTATTATAAAACTTTAAAAGTTTCTCTTATTAATATATAAGATATATACTACTTATAAGTAGATTACTAAGTAGTATATATATCTAGACTTAAATATTAAAACTATTAATACTTAAAAGAATTTATTAGTATTATAAGCTTATAAGTTAATATAAAGGTTTATATAAATATAAGAGTCTTAATTATTAATTTATAATTTAGTTATATTCTTTAGATAGATAATATAAAACTTTAAGAATATATTTTAACTTTATATTAACCTTAATTAAATAAGTATAAGATACTTATAAACTATATATATATATAATATTACTATTACTAGTAACTTCTTTTTTATAGTTTATAATATTATTAAACTATTAAATCTTTTTTATAATAACTAAGAAAAGTTTTTATAATATTAAAAGAATATTATTATAGTATTTATATAAAAGAAAGTAAATAATTTAGTTATATAAAAGAAAATCTCTTATTACTTAATTTAACTCTTTATTTAAATTATTAGATAGTTTATATTAAAGAACTTCTTAAGTATCTTATTTAAAGTAGTTTTTATTATTATATCTATAAGGTTATCTTATCTATTAATTTAATAAATCTCTTAAAGTTCTTAGTATTTATAAGATTACTAAATTATTATAATATTAATTATTAAATATTTCTCTTTTATAATTCTAAGCTTAACTAAATACTTATA
>PDUO01000128.1:8753-54769 GCA_003008705.1 Pezicula radicicola
AGCCCCTATATCTTATAACTACCTTATTCTACTACTACTAAAATTAAATCAACCTAGCCCTGGGTTAGTTAAGTAATAAGAGATAGGGTTAATCAAGCTTATAAGATTCTTATAATAATATAGTCCTTAAACTTAAGAGCTAAGTTAAACTAGACTCTAAGCTATTTAATAGTTCTAGCTAGAGAGACTATTTCTCTATTAGGTAGGGTAAGGATAGTAGTATTAGATCCTTTTACTTTAGTAAAGTATAAAAGTTCTATTTTTACTAGATTAAATTAGATAGTATTTATAGCTCTAAGGTTATAAAGAAGTTTAGCTTCTCTTTCTAAGATCTTAATATTCTTTTTAAGGCTTATTAATACTATGATAAGAGTAATATTATCTATATAGGATAAGAACTTAATGTTTCAAGACTAGAATAGGTCTCTTATATAGATAAGGAAGAGAATCGGTGAGATAGGGCTACCTTATAGTATCCTAATATTTATCTCACTAAACTCTTCTGTTTATTTATTAAAAGAGAGTCTTAGAAGCCTATTACTTAGAAAGGAGGTAATCCAAGAGATAAGGCTAACTAGAAGGCCAAGGCTCTTAAGTATAGAGAGTAACTAGTTCTTTATAATATAGTTAAATATACCTTTAATATCTAGAAAGAGTATAGATATTATATAGTTTAGCTCCTTATTAGATTTAACTTTATTAGTTAGGAGTAAATAGGTATCTATAGTTGACTTTTTAAGTCTTCCCCTAATTTAGGATAGGTAAAGGAGATTAGTAGTTTCTACTAAATATCTTAGCCTCTATACTAGTATTTATTTACTAACCTTATCTAAATAATTTAGTAGGGTAATAACTCTATAGGCTTTAAGGGTTGTATAGTTTAGTTTTTTCGGTTTCTTGAGGATAGCGCCTATAGCTTATTTCTAGTATATAGGGTAGTGTCCTATATAGAGTTAGGTTAAGAAGAGATCAAAGAAGACTTCTAGGATAGCCTTGTAGGTATATTATATTATATCCTGAGTAATATAGTCTAGGCCAGGGGTCTTACCCTTGATCTTTATTGAGTATATATTCCTTAGCTCTATTCTTGTAAGTAGAGGCTATTCCCATTGTTTCCGTTGGGTATAGTTTATCTACTCTGGAGGGGGAGCTATCGGAGGTGGTGGGAAGAGTATTACTCTAAAGGTAGAGTATTTACCTTGAAAACTAGACTCTAAGGAAGAGTTGGACTATATTATAGGTATTTTCTTTACCTTACTAGCTTTTGTATAGGCTATAGCTTTAAAGATACTCTTTAGGTCTTCCTTTTGAAGGAATTGATTCTAGTATTGTCTCTTTACTTACTTAATTTCAAGGAAGTAGGTATTCTTGTTCCGAAGGTAGTCTCCCTTTAAGTTAGGGTTTTAGGACATAAGTCTCTGGCTTCGTATCATCTACTTTCGTAGCTTCTTTAGCTGAGGGGACCACCAGGGCTTTGGTTTAGCTCCTAGGTTATTCCGGGGGATACTTACTATAGCTGTATTTATAATAATCTGTGTAAGTTCCTCTGTAGCTTAGTTAAGGACTAGTATTATTTAGTGATCCTGGTTAAAAGTTGTAGTAGGTATTTTATTCTATTGTACTATTCTTTTATACTCTGGGGAGTTGAGTATTGGGCTTGCTACTGTGTAAGAGTATACGAAGTTGTTGAAAAGGTCCCAGTTAGCTAACTGTGTATTAAATCTAGTATAGTTGTATTTGTCTTCGACTGTCTGTACAGAGCGTCCTTGGATTGTAAAGAGAATGCCAAGGTGGTCGGACCCTAGATCTGGGAGGACTTGCCAGGGCTTAGGATCTTATATTGCAGCCGTTCTTAAATATATAGTAGGTTGTCCAATACATCAAAGGAGACCATGCTGAATATATATACAGGAAGGGCACGGTTTCGAATTTACGGTCTTTGTAAGTTTTGGTGCCTTTTACTTTTCGTTCGCTACGACTATAACACCGGCTTTTTCTATAAGCTCAAGCTATGCTAGTATCGCAGAATTCGACAATGCAATGGGACTTCTGTTTCTTATATAGTCGTTCCTCTTCCTCTTATTTGCTATAACTGCAATAAGGACAAATATAGTCCTTCTTAGGACATTCATTTCAGTGGCAATAACTGCGGTACTCGTATCCGCATCTTATTTTACGGCAGCTATAAACGATAACATCGCAGTAATGAATCTTCAAAAGGTATTAACTCAATGTCTTGCTATGCAACCTTCAGAATAATAACAAAATTCTCTAGGCTGCTGGAGTCTTCCTTATACTTGGAGCTTTTGGTGGGTGGTATAGCGTTGCACGCTCTCTATTTGAAGGCCATGGGCTGGGATGGAACCTACCGTTAGGAGATCTTGGCGAGTCAGGAGAAATTTCAACACCTTCCATCTTCTCTGCACGTATCAAAGCGCAAAGTCAAGTCTCCAGTGAAGTTCCAAAAATCAATATAGACTTCCCATCAAAAATATAAGAAAGAAAATTTATGAAATTTAGTATTATAATTATTCTCACATAGTTATACAGAGCAAGTCATAGTACCGTTCTTAATATAACCTTCCCTATTTAACCTACAAATATATATTTAAAACATTACTATTAGTAATTAGTACTGTACCTGTAGAAAGATAACTAAGAAAAGAGTTAGCCCTATCTATCTAGAAATATTAGGGTAAGCAATAAGCTAGTACATGGCCTTTTCCTAAAGCTATATATATTTTTACTAGTTAAGAGAACATCTTTTCTTTATTGAATATTTATAGAGTATCTCGTAGATAAGTAGAACTTGACTAACTTACCCGGCGTAAAAAAGGAGAGGATTGGTCAAATTCTGGATATCCCCGCATCTGTACTATACCATAGGCCTGGTTTTCGGAGTTGAGGCTAACGGTGTGATCGTCAACTTGCACAATGAAATGCACCTCCTGACTCTTTACGTCCTCTTCGCCTACGTATGCGGTGTAGTATACAGAGCCCACGAAGTCAGTCACCTTGCCTACGAGGCCGGTCTCCTCCTCTAGCTCTCGCAAGGCCGTCCCGATAATAGTCTCGGTTGCAGTATCGTATTCGTACTTGCTACTTGGCACCTCCTAGGCGTTCGGATCGATAGTCTTGTTTGCGGCACGCTTAACAAGCAGCGCGTCCAAAAAGATGTAGGAAGACGTGTATATAAAATTGTAATCCTTGAAACGGCCGGGGTGGCTGGTTATGTATTCCTTGGCTGTTACATTGTAAGATTCGAATTTGCGTTCGCTGGTGTCGATTTCGCTAATATTGTTGTCCATAGTGTCGGAGCAGTCTTGCGTAGATAAGAGAGCGTAGAATGACTGAAAAGATAGTAAAATTGCGCGTATATCTTCAGGTAGAAGGCCACACTCTAGGCGCCTGCTGGTGCTAGCAAAGTTGGGATTTAGTAGGGGGCGTATATAGCGGTAAATGGCATTGTTATTCCGATTAAGTTTTTTAAGTTATTATACTACTCAACCACCTATAATTAAACTTCGTTGTAACAACGAAATAGATTAGAAAACTAATTTTATATCTATAATCTATAACTTATTTTATAGTTATCTAGCTAGTACACGCTCGAAGAGGTGTATAATATAACCTCGCGTTTAAGAAGAGGTGCCTCCTACTAATAGAGAAGGCTTTCTAGCTCCTTATATATAGAAGAGCTAAGTTTAAATAGCTAATAATAGAGGCTTAGTTGTTGGAGATTTTTAGAGGATTAAATAAATATAATATTCTTATATATAAAAAAGTTATATATAAAGTTCTTAGTAAGGATTATAATATTAATAATAATTTTTTAAAGTACTAAAGGCTAATAATTAAAATTAAAATTCTAAGCTTATTTATTAGTTATATTAGTAATAAGTGTTAAATTTAAATTATTATAAGACTAACTTAACTTACTTTAGGTCTAGTACTAGTTATATATACTATTATATAATTACTCTAGAGTTACTTAAGTAGTTAGAGTATTTCGTGTTACACTAAGCTAGTTATATCCGAAGGCTAAAACGGACCTAGTAAAAGAAATAGAATACTAACCTTATAGGTGTTCTATAATAGATTCGAGAAGTACTAATTTAAAGGCAATAAACTATAAGTAGAGCTTATAAACTTTCCTAATCTAATTAGTACACTATCTCGAGCAACATGTCATTCATCTTATCCTCTTGATTCCCACTTAATTCTCCAAGCAATAATATTCAGAAATACACGAGATGAGAACTGCTGGGAAGAAAACCTCATGTTGGTCGTCCCTATAGCACTTATAACTATTGAAATTATTGCTAGCAGTTCTATTGTAAATTCACATTAGCCTTTGAATGGGTATCAATAAGGTATGAAGTGGAAACATACCCAGCTGGCGTGTATGGGGCGTAGTTGTTCGCCCCAGAATCAATATTCGTCTTGAAGGTCACTTCAGTAGGGAATGTGCAGCTTGTAGGATCGTTCCAGTCTACAGCCTGGGTCATTCCCACCGGATAACAAAGATCATCACTATCCGGCTCGTAATTTGCCTTAGCACCCGTAGGGTAGTACTGTTTTTAGATTAGCTTCGAGACTTAAAATCTAGGGAACGATGTCTAGTACCGCCTCAACAGTGTACTCAGTAACACCATGCTCAAGGCAGTTCAAGAGCAGAACTTGATCAGCCGTAGCAAACGCCAGCAGGCTCGCAAATCCTGCAACGGTAGTAGTGAAACGCATATTTTGAAAAGTGTTTTAGGTGTTAAGGTGTATTAATTGTAGGAAGAAGAGCCTGAGTACTAAAGACTTCAATAGTTGGGCATAGAAGAGCTTTATCATTTAAGAAAATTATCTGGGCCAGTCTGTCGGACCTAATTAGCGTGCTCATCGCAGGAAACAAAAGCGGAATCAAATGACCCCGACCTGGCGTCTGTTCCACAGCTCTCCAGGGATGTACGAGGTTCAAGAATTTCTTACTTCCTAAGCTGAGATTATTCTTGATCACATAGTCGAGAAAATCAATAGTTTGTTGCTGATAGCAAAAAGGCTGCGCCGAAGTCATTTTTTGGAAGTGACGTGTGGGATATCAACAAACCGGCTCGAAAAGCTTCGAATTAGCTTTTTTTTTCCTTTGAGGGAAACTTGGTGGCCTGCTGAACAACGCCTCAGGCCCCGCCCGGTAGAGCGCAGTGGCCTCAGTGCAGTGATCATTGAGGTTGGCTGAGATTTTTACCGATCACTTCAGTCGCCACTGAGCTCAGTGGAGAGACCTTAGTGAGATCAATAGCCTATATAAAATCTGACTGAACCTCTCGAAGTTCAGTCGATCCTTAGCGACGCTAAATTCTTAGCGTGATACCTAAAACCCCCAACAAAACTGCAAATCGCTTATTCACTTTATTCAAGTGACTGAACTGAGCTCTACCGAGCGATCAGCCGTCCAATCTCGGTGGCAGTGACTACTGAGAGCTAAAATCTCAGTGACCACCGAGCCAGTGGCCCACTGAGACTGAGGCCACTGAGGCTACCGAGTGGGGCCTTATAAGCACAAACCCGGGTAATGGCAAGCTGACATTAGCTGATAGTAAGATTCGCAGCGGAAAATATGCAAAGTAAAGTAGTATTATGTAACCAGTGTTGCCTCAGCCTGTCTTATTAGGTTACGTGCCGAGATGAGTTGTTATTCAATATTGTAAGATCGGCAATGGCAATGCAGTATGATAGCTAAAGAACTTCTTGTGTTACCGCAGTGTTGGTCACAAGATGTCTGTATAGCCATCAGGTCAGACCTCCATCTCGTAAGTAATTGGCGGTTCGGAGACGCGTATATGAAGAGACTGCTTCCAAAGAAAATTAGGCTGTTTGAGCACAACCGCGAGAGATCACCGACTCATTTCAACGACCTGAACTTTTTCTCAATCTACGTTTCGAATTCCGATCATCGCGATGCACACAATTACGAAGGCAATTGTGCCCATGGCTTTTGGACTAGCTGCCTCCCTAGTCGTAGAAAACATGGAAGCACCGCTCGATGTCGCTATTCGGGGTTACTCGCCACTGAACATAACGTCTCGTGATGTGAAATTGGACAAACGAGAGCCTGGTGGTGTGAGTTCTTGGCTCTCAGGGTGTTGTTGACAGCACTTACTAACCTTCCACCCTCGTTGGGTGTATAGGTCTTCATCTGCCAAGATATCAACTGGCAGAATTGTGGATTTGCAAAACAACCATGGAATGAGTGCATCCAGCTTACAGCTCCTTGGTACGACTAACCCCTGTACATGGTACCCCCTGGCTCTGTACAGTGTACTAAACTAGCAACAGGTTCCATAGTATTTCGGCGATTGGCCCCGACACATTCAACGCGATCGTAGCGTTCACGTAAGTTTTGTTCATTAATTATATGATGGAGCAGATCCAGAAAGTAGCTTCTTTTGAGTATAATAATAACTTTTGTTCACATTCTAGGGACTTTTCGTGCTCTTCGGAGGCAAAATTGGCCGTGGTCAACCCCGGTTATGTATGACTCCTCTCTACAAAATGCGTAAGCGTTTGACTAACACTTTATGCGTCATAGTCCGACCTTGTCAACCAAGGATGGAACGACGCAATCGGGAGCTTTATAGTTTACCAGATTTCAGAGGCAAATTGCCTCGAAAGCAACGACTTTTTCAATCGCCTACCTCTCGAAGACTCGACAAATTGTGACTGGTGTTGTAATGGCTGTGATCGAAGCGGAACCGATTGCTGCCCAGATGGGGAGAGTTGCTAGGCTTGTATCTTGTTGAGACCAAGATAACACGGGTGTCTGACCGGTTATTTCTCTCAATGAGACTTTCAATATTCTAAGACATTAGGACCTATTTTTGGAGGTACTCTTCTGTTTATGTAGTTCATTTTCTACGCCGTATTCGGCATCGTTTGGGATGCTGTAATTTCACCACTTTCGGCATTTCTCAAGGTCTTAGCACTACTACAGCATTTGTATCTAAAGCTTCCACTTTCTTTAGCTAGAATCCCCAGCGAATCAATGGCAAAATGCTTCGAATTAGTCTGAAAATACTATTTCTACTAATATAAAAAATTCCACAAATTATATTTTAGATAAATAACGTCTGTCCCTGCGTGGCGAGAAACCCAGTGTACCGAAAAATTAGATAAATTTCAAAATTCATAAATCGTAGTATTAATAAGAATAGCTCGTTTACCTCTGTTACAAACTCTATGCCTCTCCAACTATCCTTCCGCTTCGTGTACTAGAAGAGTATAGGCGGGAATCGACTTACTCAAGAATCTCAATGTAAGTGTTACAAAGCTCATATAACCCTACAAGCAGTGCACAAACTTAGTCGTCTTCCCCCCAATCCTACTACAAATCACCTCTAGGGGCTGTGCTGCGACGCCGGCGAGAGGCTTCAACGCAAGCTTCTGCGATAGACCTTACTCAAGATGACACATGTATTTTCATACATCGGAGTACTTAGCATTCACTATAAAGCTGTGACTTAATCTCTGTTCTAGGTGTTGAAATAGATAAGTAGTCAAACCAAGTACTTGAAACCTCTGCATTAGTATCTTTAATATTTCTATTACTATTAATAGTCAAATGAGCGGTAGGAGAAACGAGAATATTTCGAAGCAAGTACTATTCGGCCGTAGTAGATTCCTGTTGCGAAGGCGGAGGAGGGCGATCCTCGGAGGGTGAAGTACCATTTGAAGAGGTCGGATTCGAGGGTTTCATCCGTTTATCTCTCGTCATGTCTTTGTGTCCGATCTCTCTCTCAAACTAAGATAAGAACCTTTAGCCTGGTCGAGAATTTAACGGTAATCGTTATAAGATTTTTGTAATTGTAAGACCCAAATTCCTATCTCTAGTATTATTGTTTCCTTAACTACTACATTAAATTTATAAAACTTAATATATAAAAACTCTAAAACTAATTATATTTATAAACGCTTCTTTTACTAATAATATAGACCTTTAATGCTTGTATAGATTATTTCAAATGCTAAGATACAACCTTCTGCTTCAGAAGAGGGATAACCTTTTTAGAAATGTTCGCCGTTCTCTCTACGCAAGTTGCTGCCCCGCCATCTGCTAGTTCCGATCATATAACGAGGCTGTAGGATCGCGGGAATCAAGATGTATAGTATAAACGAATGTATTGAGGTAGGCAACAAGGTTAAGGGTAAGCAAAAGGTTTATTTTCAAAATTGGCAATACTTTCGCCGTAGGTTATGACTTACGATCGCCCGAGGCTTTCAAGAAGGTTATAGATGACTTCTCTTCAATAGTTGGCATGAAGTATCTAATAGCGTATTATCTTAATAACAGCAAGGCACTAATAATTTCACCATTTCTTCCTTTCTTTCCGTCACTTTCGGGAAGTTGGCGCACAAGAAATAGCTGGTCAATAACACTACCAAGCGGCCATGGAGAAGTACCTCCCAAACTCTATATCATAAGCGGAAGTTCTCCAAAAGCCATACCTTTTACAAGCTCGAAACTTCTTCGTTCTTTAATTAACACAATATTACACGGGTCACAGCAAGTTTAACAAGTCCTAAGATCTGAAACTTAGAAGCGAGAGCGAAGACATTGGTATAGAGATGAAGAGAGAAGTGGGTTTCGAATTCTAAGCTGTATCTAGTAAACTGGACAAAAACACTTAACGAACCAACGGTATAAGCATTCACAGCAATGTATTAATACACTAAGCGAGTACATATCGTCGCTATCTATATCCGCCAAACCTTAACCTTTACTCTTCCCAACTTCCACACGCGAGAAAACCCCAACAAGATACGCGACATGTACCTCCAAACCTTGAAGGCTGCGTCCGAGCTTCATTTACAGTATCACTTTTGTTTTTACACCATAGCATCATTCCACCTATCAGAGGTTTGGGTTTTTGGCTCGCTATATGGCCTAGGACTGATATCAATTGATCGAAATTGGGATCTCTCCTGTTGCAAACGATCCCACGACGAAACAGATACTCAACTCACGATACATAAACCTAACGTCGCAGATATGCCCTATAATTGAATATTTCGGGCTGCAAGACGCTCAAATCGTCTTGCATAGGCATTACCGATTTGAATACTTCAAGTTCCTGGAAATCAGCAATAGCTGAGAAAATAAGATAGCTCAAATAAGACCAGTCTTCAACGGCCAGCTAAACCCAGCAGAAGCATTTCAAACGTTCCTGTGAAACAGGCCAGCTGTAACTAGTGGAAATATTGAGGCACTCCAAGCTACCACGACAAGAGAGTCCATATACGGTATAATAATAGCAATGGCTAGTCGGACGAGATTCCATTCTCCCTGTTATACCGTGTGCAACAAGGGGCTTTTTGTACAGAGATTCAACACCCTATCCTGAGAATGCTTATTACTAAAATAAAAAAATTCAGATTTTTATTTTTACGATGTACGTCGCAATAGTTCATCTGTGTTGTAGCTGTTTTCAAGAACACATCGATTCTGTACGGGCATCCCGACCCGATGGACTTGTGGAAGATAGGAATGTTGAGAAATAGCTACGGTCGGCTTCAAATGCAAGGGCCACTCCTTTACCGAGCAGCTCGCTAATCGCCTTTTAGCCTCAGGACGGATGAAAGCATGATTTGTGATATACTTTTGTAAGTAGCACATTTTGCTACTATAGTTAAAAGATTAAGAAGAGGATTAATCGGCGGTTCGGGTAAGAATAGGCCTGTAATTTTTCTTTTCTTTTCTTTTTGATCGAAGTACAGATCTACGGCATGGATCTGTCGAGGATAATGGTGTTGGCAAGAATAATAGAGGCCCAAACCAGCAAAAGCCGCAAATTCAGACACGATGGAGAATGTTTTATAGACACTAGTGTCTGCGCTCATAACTTTCTGGATCAATGAGAAATCAGTGGCTTGGATTAGAGCGTTTGTCGTAGCATTCTCTGAAAATGGTGTGCTTTGTGTAATAACCTTGTAGAGAAGCGTGGCGGGAACTGTTGCAACAAGACAGACAAGATCCACGACGCTAAGCTCCTCACCGGCAATTTCTTTATAGAGTTTGGATATGATTAGGATCGAAATCGGCTTGTTCAGCTCTTCTATCACTGCCGTAGTCAGTTCCTTGACAATCGACAATGTCTTGACCACAACCTACTTCACTGTTTCCAGAACCATGTCACCGATGATGGCTAGCAGTTGCTTGACAATCTCAAGAGGCATTAAAGATCCCACCTGATTGATGATCTGTTCCTTGATTCGGGTGATTGTGACCTTCACTGTGTCTGCTTCCTCAAGGACAAGGCCTTTGAGATTATCAAGCACCCCTGACCACCTGCTCTTTTCCATGGAGACCGGCCCCGCAGAAGTTTTGGCATCACCAATGTTGGATTTGAGTTTTTCCTGCAAATAATATGTTTGAGGATCATCAGTGCCCGAATTCTTCGAATTGGATGCTTGGCCTGTCGTGGTCTTGATGCCAGGCATTCCTGCCCAGGTGTCTACCTTATGCTCCAAAGACTCCAGACCCGTGGTCACGAAGTTTTCAAGTTCCACGATCCTAGACACGCTATAAATTGCGTATTGAGTGGCCACATTCTTAATAACCTTGTGGGTCCGAACAGTGTCTTTCCAATTGAATACAAAGCCAAGAACGACTTAAGATCCTCGAACGCGACCTTGAGTTTGCTGAAGACCCACTCGAAGGCATGCGTCACAGCTGAGACAGTGTCTAGAATTGCTCGATAGACAGTGTCGCCAATCTGGACAAGTACTTCGTGAACACCATTAACGACACGGATGACGAAGTCTTTCGCCGCCTGCCAAGCGGCGTGTAGCAGAGAGCGGAACATATCACTAGCATTGACCAGAACACTCTTCACACTCTCAAAGGCCGAAGTAGTCAAAGCGATTGACACACCTGGTCCATAAGGAGCAGTCATGCGCAGAAGTTGCGTTGCTGCAGTATGTTAGCGTTGTATAGGTCAAGCAGATAAGCGAGATCAACTTACGCTTCTCAGACTCGTCTAAGCGAACGGCATTCGTTGTGCTATACGTATTGGATTGCCCGTGGGGAATTCCACTAGACGGTAGGGTCGAGGAGATATTTACAAGTTGCTTGATGGTTGTAACAGCCGCTTCGCGGTCTCCTTGCTGATATCGCCGGATAAGAGAGGACGACTGTTCACATCCGACTGGAGAACCTTGGCGTTGAGGAGATTATCTGCAGAATGGATAGCTGCAAGCCTGGTTTTGATCTTTGCTGCTGGGTTAACCTCAGCTGAAATATTGCTATGCTCGACAAGAGCAAGTTTATAGCAAATTGCTGACATATCCTGGGTAGGCTAGACGATGGTTATTGTGCCCTTGGCGTCAGTTGTTGCTGGAATGGCGGTCCTGGGATTCAGCATCCGATAAGAGTCGTTGATGTAAACCCCAACAGGGCTAGTAGCAGTGGTGTAAATATCTGTGTTCGTAGGACTTCCACCCAAGGCGTTAGGGAAGCTCAGTCTATCGTGGAAGTGCTAAGGATTACAATGTCAATGGAAGCAGAAGCGACCTTGAAGCCCAGTTACGAGTGACCGGATCTTAGGTAAGCTGTGTAAGCTCCTGGCCTTTGACGTGAGCGAAGACAACATCGGTGCTAGTCTGCTTGTTGAGAAGGAAGGCGTAGTTCTCAATTTGAGATACAATGGGTACTGGAGGAGACCAACTTGCACCCAATGCTTCTGAACCGGCCTTGTAGGTAGTGTAAAAGAGATCGCCCTATGAGCTGACACCGTATAGAGCGGTGACGCCACCTCGTGTCTTAGTACTTGGTTTTGACGCCTGTGAGACTAAAGACGTTGTGATAATTCGAGTTCCGGTTGCCTTATCTGTTTAAGTACCAGGAGGGAAAACGAAGATTCCCTGGTGGGATGAGACGAATAGGTTACTGTAACCAGCCAAGTCTGTAGCAGAGGCCATTGACGTAACATTTTCAGAGAGACTGAGTCTCACCGGAGCCGGCGGGTTTGCTGGGTCCTATAAGTCATACGGAGGGGCGTAAATAAGCTGAAGTCGGTCGGTGATTTGACCCAAGGTGTAAATACCACTAACGCGGTCTTTGGCACGACGTCCCAGGTAACTGGAAATGCTAGCAGCAGAGAGGTCAATTGACAGGGTGTGTTTGTTCCAGCGGGTCCTTGTGTCCGGGTTGATGTAGTATCGATCAAGAAGCTTTATGGTATTGGTTGCTCGAGTGCTCTGCAGGATATCAACAATACACGTCTGAGATGCAGCAGGTTTGCCGGCAGAAGGTAGAGTCATGAGATAGACATTGTCGATATTGATATTGGTGCCCCGCCGAGTGCTGTCCAAAGAAATCGAGGTCCATTGAGCTCCAAGTTGTCTCTTACTGCGAGACTAGGCTTCTTCCGTGTTTGCATTTCTATAAGACAGGCAGAGTTGATCCGTACCACCAATGGTGACGGCCAAGGCAAGATTGAAAACCAAGTTCTCGGGAGTTTTGGAAACCGAGAATGATTTGGCAATGACTTTCCTGTTGTCTTGGGGCGTGAGAAGATTACCGCCTAGATTAACACATCCCCAGCCAGTGTTTCCGGCCTGTGCTTCGCAACAGGTATAAAAGACTTGGGTTAGATCCGATGGAAAAGAAGACAGACTGAAGTATTAGATGGGGTTTGACTTCCATGATTAAAATGTGCAGCGGTGTTGATAGTTTACAGTGAGAGTAGTGGAGAAGTGGAAATGGAGGTAGGGAGATATAGTGGGAGGATGTGATGATACAGGACTCGTTGGTAGTGCTGGCCGGCATTTGTGGACTTGGAAAGACAACGGGAGGGCAGATTGTAGTGCGACGTCGACGACGAGAGGATATACCATTAACCTGAGCGGGAGGTTGGGTTGATTGTCGCTCCTTCCTTGTTGTTTACTTTACTGCCTAGCTGCCTAGTTGCCCACAAAATCAATTTGCCCATAAAATTCAATAACCCTTAAATAAATAACCAATTAGTAAAACGGTGAATGCAAACCATTAAGAGTATTCGAGTAATTCGATTTTATGAACCTCTTGATTCCTAACAATTATATACCCGCAAGTATTGGACAACGAGGGGTTAGGGGTCGTGTCGAGAGAGGAACATGGGCGTATAGGAGGAGGGTTAGCTTTGTGCGCCCTATACTATACCTAGGCCCCCACTACTTAGGTGGCATGGCGAAGGGCTTCTTGTTCTTGTAATAAGTAAGGTACCGCACGATCCTATAGTAGACGCCACAATGGGAGTCTCCTTTGGGAGACTTTGGTGTTTTATTTTGGTTTTTGGTTTTTGGTTTTTTTTTGGTTTTCCCGAAGAAGAGCGAGTAGTAGCAAGAGTTTACCCGAGCTCGCCAAGCCGAGCCGAGCTAAGTAGCGAAAAAGCGTCGAGTTGTAGCTCGGGCTTCGAGACTTCGAGACAGATACCGCCAACTAAAATAAGAACTCATACTCAGGTGTAATTACATTGCCCACCGCATCCTTTCGATTTTCATAACAGCCCCATCCCAATGCTTACTTAGGTTTACATTGCCCACCGCATTTCTATTACTTACCACACCCTTTCGATTCTCGCAGCTTGTCTTAACCCTTTCCCTTTCCCTTTCCTTTTCCTTTTCGTCTTCGTCTTTGGTAGTGGACGGAGATCGGGATGGGGATGATCGGGGCAGTTGGAAGGTCACGCGTTTGGCTCTGGCCTTGGCCTTGGCGGTGGATGTGGCTTTGTGTTTGCTGGCCAGTATGCGCTTCTCCTTGTGCTTCTCCTTGTTCTTCTTATGTGTAGCACGCTCGGAATCGGCTTTATCGCCATCTTCATCATTATCATCATCATCACCATCATCATTATCATCGGATGAGATCCAATTGACATTGGTACTAGTGGTGGTACATGCCTTGTCTGCCTTGTCAGCCTTGTCTGCTTCGCCTCTGATATTAGCCAAGACACGATACACGACACACGACACACACCATACAACGCCCACCACACAACACCCACCACTCAACAACACCTGCAGAAAGAGGAATCACACACGTATGTAGGTAGTGAGGTAGTGAGATATGATCACGTGACTACTACCTTGTAACCGTAAGTGATTACCAATCTGTAACTGTATATAGGCACTATTTTTATCTTTTACTCTTGAAAAAACAAGATAAATACCCTTGAGATGTAGTATACTACACTACATTGTACTACACTACACTACACTATATTGGTAGGAGGAAAGACTCTCGAGATTTCCTAAGGCGTTTGAATAATCCCGAAATATTCTTATTACCGACTGTATACTACTATTTTCTTAGGTCGTGTAAGATATTATAATCGATCTATACTATCCGGAATTACTAAGACCGTCTATTAAGCAATCGGAACCAGATTAAGATTACTTGGTTTACTCTTACTTAGGACGAAGGCGTTGTCTTGTAAAGCGTGGAGGTTGTCTAGTTGGCTTTTAGATCTGTTACATTTGTAGGTATAGTACTGACGAAGTATATCTGGTCTGAGAACTTTGTGAAGGTATTCGGATTTGGGGTTTAAGATGTTAGGTTTTCGATTTGAGATATAAATATAGGATGTAGGATATGCATTTGGTCTTGAGTTGTATGTGTAGTATATGGTATATAGTGAGTGGTATTTGTTGGTTGGTTGGTTTAAAGATAGAAAGACATTCTAGGTTTTTGGATTTAGGTTTTGGACTTGCGTTTTGGATTCGGGTTTTGATTTGGGTCTTGGATTGGGTTGTTGGTATTGAGTAGTGATTGGTTGTTTTTTGATTTGAGAGTAGTATGTATAGTGTAGTGTAGTGTAGTGTAGTGTAGTGTAGTGTAGTGTAGTGTAGTGTAGTGTAGTGTAGTGTAGTGTAGTGTATAAGGGGCTTATTGGTTAGATAGCTTATCCTATCTAAGAAGGTACTCAGGTAGCGTTTAATTTCGACTTCGACTTCGATTCCAACTTAGATTCCGATTTCGATTTGGCGTAGCATATTTTTATAGTAAAACAAAGACCCTTAAGAATATTGTATTGTATTCTCTGTTCCAAACGGAAGGAAGTAAAAGTATACAAGTAAGCGAATAAGCGAATAAGCGAGCAAGCGAGCAAGCAAAAAAACTAAGTACTTGTAAGAATTATATCAAGCAAGGTAGCTAGAATTCTAAGACTTACTAGCTCTTCTTCTTCTTCTTATAGAATAGTAGAGGATCTATATATTAATTAGTTCAAAAACTGAATTTATATTGGTTATATATACGAAGCGAGTAGATAAGCAATAGAGAATAGTTTAGAGTACTTACAGATCTTGATTTGATTTTTTAAGGTAGATAGTTCAAGGGTGGAGTTTGTTTAGTTGTAATTGGTATACTTTTTAAGCTCTTAGAGCTTTATAGTATAACATTATGTTATGAAAATCTTTAGCTATTATTGAGAAATAAGCGAGCTACTAATATAACAGCAATATGACGTTAGTTATCTAACTTAGAAGTTCGAACTTTCTATTTAAAGAAAAATATAAGAAATGTAGACTTACAGAAATGATTCCTTTAGCTGGTAGGAAGGTGAATAAAAGGTATAGAGGTTGTAGAGTTTCTCTGATAGAGATCGTCGGAGATTCTTTTTCTTCTCTTCTTGAATTTATGTCTTTAAGGTGTTGGTATTTATTGTAGAAGAATTAAAGGATAGAAAGGCAAGGTCGGGTTGGGTTGGAAGTTGTTGAGAAGTTAAGTATACTGTGATAGGTAATATATAATTAGTAAAGATAAGCGAGCAACATTGAAAAATGATACTGAAGATAAAACCTAGGTAGGAATTTAAACTTACAAGAATACTAAGTAAGGAAGAATAATATTACAGAGAAAATGTAGTGTTTGGTGTTTAAGTGTGATTAAAAACATAAGTATAAACATTATAATCTCAACTCAACTCTTGTACCAAAATTCGCCTTATACACAGATTTTCTACTAGCGACATCAAGGACTAGGCGCCTTAGCCAATGACAGAAGTTTGGAGAATATCGTGCGTGTTTGTTAGATTTTGGCACAGGTAGAAGACGGATTGGCTGGTTGATTAGAGAAGGAAGGATGAATTGATTGAAGAAAGATTGATGGGTTGAAGAAGATAAGTTAGCTATCTAGTAGACAGGAAAGATAAAGGAGAAAGACATACAATATATACCTAAGTTTCAAAAGTAAAGTATGTTCTACATTCTACATTCTACGTGTCTACCTATCGGATCTATTATTCTGAGCCGTCATGTACGTGCTAGGGGAAAGCGGGAAATAAGAATTCGGACCTAGATTGCAGTGTACCTGAATTGCACTGGACCTGGATTGTACTGCACCTGTATTGTACTACACCTGGATTGTACTGCACCTGAATTGCACCAGATCTGGACTAAACTGGACCTAGATAGCGTCATATGTTCAGATAGAGAGTTCACTAGTGGATGTTATGATATCGTATATGCCATATAGCGTAGATAAGTCGAGTTTCAAAAGCACAGGCATATACATGTGCCTTTCATACTTGTATGTACATATATACATGAATGTACCCACTGGATCTCATTCCCCGGACGAGAAAGATGAGACGAGGGGAGGAGAAGAGAGGAAGTAGCATGGGAAACAGAGAAGGAATACGAAGGAATATTGAGAAAGGATAAGATCTACAGCTAGTTAATTCCAAACTAAAAAGTACTACCACAGTCTCAGTTCCCAGGTCACTTTTCTCCAAGGATGATGGCTCTAGAATTACAGTATAGATAGTGAGTAGGTGTCATGAGAGCGATGAGTATGTATGTCGAGTTTTAGAAACCATGTACATGTACAGTACCTTCCCCGGACAGGGAAGGAAAGGAGAGGAGAGGAGAGGGATGAGGTTGTAGCCACTATCCATGTATAGATATACAGATAGTGGAGTCACTGGCTTGCGTACTGCACAGGACTTTGTAAAAAAAACAAAAAAATCTCTAAGTCTAGGAGGACCGAACTCCTGTACATCGATCGGCCAGATACGGTTCGCAGAGGTTCCTGTACAGATTGGAGGGATGGAGGGATGGTGCTTCCACCATGTTGCATGAACCATATCCGAAGAATTGACTAACTGACCGACTGATCAACTGATGGACAAACAGACGGACAGATCTCCAGCTGGTCAAAAAATTCCCTCAGAGTGTAAAGAGAGAAAAAATTGATCAGCGTAGGCAGGGTCGTGTATCAAAATGATCACGAGCTGAAAAATGGTGCTGTGCAATGAACCGTCATATCTTGCAAGTATGGGAGATGTGCAGAAGAGCTGTAAAAGCTGCAGAGACGCAGAAGAAGCCAAGAAATATGTTCATCGGAATCGTGGGGTTTGGATTGATTGGTAGTAGATGGTAAACGAAACCGGCGGTGGTTCATGTACGGTGGTGCATGGGGTTCCTGCATATGCGAACATGTTCGGTGTCAAAATGGAATGTTCGGTAGAAGCTTACGCATGTTGCCATATATTTGATTTGTGACTTGCAGTGAAACGAGGGATGGATGATGGGATGGATGATGTCGTATAGAATTTGAATTTGGGAAAAACCATGCGCCAGGTACAAAGCAAAGTCGGTGGTACCTACATATGTGCCTACCTTAGTCTGCGGTTCTCTGGAGTACACGACGGCATCGTGAATGCATGACTATGAATTCAATCCCATGATCCATCCTCATTCCATCTTGCAGGAGAGTGTGTTTTTTCTCTCTCTCTCGTCCTTCGTTCTGTAGATCCAGTGCTTCGGATTTTTCTATTTATCCTCCTCATCCATCTTCATCCATTTCAATCATCTTCATCCATTTCAATCATCTTCATCTATTCCATCCATCTTCATCCTCCAACCATGACCACCAACACTAAATTATTCCGCGGTGATCCCATCGCCTCCTTGCACTCCAGCAACCGCTTCTCACTCACACCCGACGAAGTCACCCGCCTCCATGGCTTCTTATGCCTGCCGGACTTCCAATCCTGGGCCGCCGGTAGGCCAAGACTGACTCCGGCCGTGCTTGCCAAATGTCCTCTCCTACCTCGTGGTAATGAGAGTGATGGTGGCTTGCTTGGCCACCATATGGGTTGGCATGAGGCTTTCCCAATGCGCTCGTCTTGTGGTCAGACTGTTAAAGACATTGTGCTTCCGAAGCTGCTCAAGAAGATGGACATGTTCTGGCCTGTCAGTCCTCATATTGTGGCCGCCGTGGAGGCTCAAGTGGCGGCTGAGGAAGCTGCTCAGAAAGCTGCTCGGAAAACTGCGAGGGCTCGAGCAAGAAAGGTCCAATGTCCATCAACACTTGAAGTCCCCATCGAGACTCAGGATATCGCCGCTCAATACGATCAGGAGATCGCAACTCAGAAGCCCAAATCTTGCAAGAGTCGCTCAACACTTGAAGTCCGCATCCAGGCTCAGGCCCACAAGACTCACGATGCCGAGATTGAGAATATCATAGCTCAGACTCCCGAATATTACAAGAGTCGCTCAAAACTCGAAATCCCCATCGAGACCCAGGCCATCAAAGTCCAAGACGTTCAGAATATCAAGACTCACGATGCCAAGATCGAGGATATCATTTTCAAGAATCAATCAATCCTTAAAGTCCCCATCGAGACTCAAACCATCATCAAAGTCCGAGACGTCCAGAACATCACAGCTCAAGACGTTCAGGAGCCCGAACCTTGCAAGAGTCGATCAATCCTTAAAGTCCCTATCGAGACTCAGACTGTCAAGGTCCAAAATGTTCAGGATAGCAAGCCTCATGATGCCAAGATTGAGGAGATCGCAGCTCAAGAGGTCCAGGAGATCGCCGCAGCCCAGACGCCGCCCAAATCCAACAACAAGACTCAGACTCAAACCAAGACTAAAGTCGAAGTCGCCGATCCCGTCGCCAATCCAGTTCCCAACCCTACCCCCATCACCATCACCAAACCACCAACAACAACAACTACCTCCAAAAAAATCCTCACATCCCTCATCCCCAACCTCCTCCACCCCCTAACAAACCTCCTCAAGCACCTCCTCATCCAAGCCCTCACCAGTCTCCTCAGTCTCTTCCTCCTCCTAGCCATAACGGTCATCATTCCAATTCCAATTCCCCATTTGAGAGATATTGTTTTCGGCTTCAGCTTCGGGGACTATGATTATATTGATCGCATCAAAGCCTTTACCTATCCCCTTATCCATCTCGGACTCGATGTCGTTGTTAAATATCAACCGGGACGGGGAATGGGAATGGAAATCGACACCAAAAACCAAGACCAAGGCCAAGAATCAGGAAACTCATCACTCTCCTCTCTCTCCCAACCATCTACTGCCCCAACACCCATTCCCGTACTAGCGATGGTGACCAAGATATCATCCCTCAGATACGGTTCTTCCCTGAACTGGAACGTCTTATCAAAGATCATCATATTCCTCGGTATCTGCTGGTATCTTCTCTCGCGATTCAAGCTAAACCGTCGACGAATCTTCTTCACCTCTGGCTTCGGTTCCGGGTTTGGATCTTTTGGGTTCGGTCTCAACCAATGTCTTTTCTTTGTTGCTTGGTTTGTTGCTTCGATTCTTCGTGGATTCGTTGATCTGGTGATGGTGTATGTTGTGCCGAGAGTGGGTGGTTATGTTGAGATGGAGAGTGGAGATTGGGATGAGGGTCAGGGAAATGTCAAGGTCATTTCCGACGTCGATGACCAAGGAAATGAAGTGGAAAAGGCTAAGACACATATGGATGTCGTCGTTGATAATAACCAAGGAAATAAAGAGGAAAAGAATCTCAATCTCAACATCAAAGGCCAAAACCAAAAAGAGGAAAACACCACCACCACCACCGCTATCAACAGCCCCATAACTCGCCTCCCCGAATTCGACTTCGACTTCGGCTTCGACGACTTCGATATGGAATCCAAACACAAATCCAAATACGAACAAAACGACACCAACAAAGACAGAAACATCCAAGAAGTATTCTACCCCAACCTACAAGATATCCTAGCTACAGATGAAGATGCAAATAAGAACACCAGATCTAAGTCTGGGTCATACACATACACATACACTCCACCAGAAGACAACAACATTCAAGACATTAAACCAAACACTGCAATCACAACAACAGCAACAAACAAGAAAGATGAACAACCACCTAGCCCCATCACCAACAACCCCCAACAACCCCAACAACCCCAACCCCAAAAACAAAACCTCCACGCCTCAATCCAAAACCTCCTCAGACCAATCGACTACAGCATGATCGCCGAGTTGAATAGTTATACTGATTACACTGAGGAGATGGAGGCTGTTTTGAAGCCTATTAATGAGGGGGTTATGAGGTTGGAGGAGTTGAGGATGAAGAGGAGGGGAGAGGGGAGGGATGGTAGGTAGGTGGGAGTGTTAGGGGTTTGAGAGTTTGAGAAGTTAAGGGGTTGAGGGGTTGTTGTTGTGATGGAGCGAGAGCTGTAGTCGGGAGAAGTTGTCGAGTTGTTGATTCCGCGATTTTTTGTTGTTAAGGAGTTAAGGAGTTGGGGTATGCCGGGAATAAATACGAAAAAAGGAAAACGAAAAGGGAAACCAAAAATTTAAAATTTAAAATTTTTTAGGGACACCAATATCTTACTTAGAGTCGTTTTGAAAAATATTAATCTTTTACTCTTTAGTTTAGATTTAACTTTGACTCTAGCCTTTCTTTAATGTATTTGTTTATGCTGCAAGGTATATCTTCTAGGTATTACGTTACGAGTTAAGCGAGTATACTTCTTGAAGAAGGTATCACCACACACTACATACCATAGATGATAGATGACAGATGGAAGATACATAACATAGGAAGGGCAGAGACAAAGAGACAAAGAGACAAAAGAGGAGAGAGAAAAGAAAAGAGAAAAGAGAAAAGCAAGAGTAGAAAGAGGATATAAATAAAGTGACCATTATAGATGTCTGTATGTCTTTCTTTGTAGTTCTCTCCAGGCCAAGTGAGTATCGACTTGGTATTACCAAATACACCTACAACACACGATGCACGACAGAAGATACATGGATAGGAAGGGGCAAGAAAAGAAGATGTAAAAAAAAGTCATATAATGTTGATGGATGTATTTGTAGTCGAACCTGAGTGTCGAGTATCGACAAATATTCTTACAACAGAACATCAGGAAGAGAGAGACCAGAGATATGAAAGAAGAAACGGGTCAAGAACAAGATTTCAAGAATAAGAAAAAAAGATCCCTCCCTAATGCTTCACTTCAAGCATAAGATCAAAATCCAAACAAACTACCTTACATTTCCTTCCTTTTTTCCTTTTTATTCTTCTCTGTACCTACGACTTCATCAATAGATCTTAAGCCATCAATAAGATCAAATCCCTTCTCGACAGCAAGATTAATCTTCATCTCTAAGAGCTCCTCCTCGTTGATCTGACTTTCGCTACTTGTAGTACTACTAGAATTGTTGTAGTCATTCCCTCCAACAGTCTCTAAACTTGCGATCCTCTCTTCTCGCTTTGTATAAAACCTGTCGATAATAGCTCGAAATGTAGACTTAAGTTCTTGTGCCATCAGGGTTTGGACTGGTGGTGTTGTTACACTTGCAGGGAGATTTTTGGTAGACGGTGGTGAGCGTTGGCGATATGACTGTTGAGCGTGTGGTAATGAGTAGTCGTCAACTGAGTCCGAATCCTGGACCTTTTGCTGAGATTGCGGGTACTTGTGATCCAAGTATTCGAAACCCGAGTGATGGGCTTCTTGCAGAGGTTGCGGGTGGTCATGATCCAAGAATTTGTGATCCGAGTGATGGGCTTCTTGCAGAGATTCCAAGTTTGTGGGTCGTGCTAGTGCTGGCCTTGGTACTTGTCGCAAAGTCCGATCAATGGTTGCAGAACGGGGTAGGCGAGAAGATGACGGAACGAAAGGCAAAGATGGCTTCCTCTGTTCTTCTTGATGAAGATTTGAAAGAGAATTTTTTTGTTGAAGTTTTAGCTGTATAATTGTTGATCTATAGCTGGCTGCTAGATCGGCCATCGACTTGATTGGAAGTGAAGTCTTTGAAGTAGGATTGATCATTGTACTGGCTGATACTGTGTGTACTGGCTGTATTGCTTCTGGCTCGCTGGTCTCTTCTAGAAACATGGGCTAAGAATACGTTAGTTGGAGCTGGACAGAAATAATACAAGAGACAAGGGATCTGTTGTTGTTGTTGCAGTACAATCGAGATTAAAAAAAGGAGACGTACCTTCTGGTTCTGTAGCGTACCAAGTCTCTTGTGGTTAAGACGATAAGGAAGAGCGCTTTGCTGTTGTGCAGCTAGGAGCTTAGGGACATATGGAAGCGGACTTGGAGAGACTGGAGGCGGAGATGGAGGCGGAGATGGAGAAACGGGTGGCAGAGATGGGGAGACATGGGCCAGAGGTGGAGACAGAGGAGGAGGCGGGGATGGAGTGAATCGTCCGATGGAGAGGCGAGGAGCTGTGTGTACAGAGGATGCCAGCTTTGAAGATACGGCTTGAGCATTGGATGATGGTATTGCTCTGGCTATTGGCTGTACAGTTTGTGTGGAAGTTCGACCACGTAGCACAACTTCTTGTCGATTGAATTCTCCATTTTTCTCGTCTTGCTTCTTCCCTCCCAGGTCCTCGTCTGCTCCGTCTGGAAGCCGTTGTTGCTTGCCCCCTAAAACATCGCCAGCCTTGCGAAGGATGCGGTCTTGTAGCACGTCAATCTTCCGTGTGTCGCGCTTCTTGGTATTTTTCGTCTTGGGCATCAAATCACAAGCCTCCATCTTAGCCATTGTAACGCCGAGTATATCCATCAGTTCGCGCACAAGGACCGGGCTCTTTTTCAGATAGGCGAGAGAATGGATCTGACGACCAGCCAGGAAACGGTCGAGCAATTGGTTTCGTGTTGGATGACCGAGGGTCCAGTTCAGGCGGCACGCTGGGGCGAAGGTGCTTGGGGTATGTTGGTCGAAGATCAGCTAGGTGTGGTGAGGTTCACCAGGTCAGCGTCGGCTACTCGTAAGAAAGGGGGAGAGAAGAGCCTACTTGGTCGGAGGTGAGTTGAGAAGCCGCATCACGGCAGTGATTGCATGCTCCCACCTCGTCCTCCTCGACGTGGCGTGGCATGCTGATGGCGGAGCGAAGCCTTGAGCGAGATGGCTACACAGGATGACGATGATGATGATGGTGGTGGTGGTGGTGGTGGTTGACGATCTTGAAGAGAAGACCGAATCTGAAGTCTTGAGAGATGTGACGAGCGGCGCCATGATTGCATGATGAAGGGTATAAAATGGTGTAGAAGGTAGATAGAGTCAAAGGAGACGTGCAAAGGAGAGGAGAGGAAAGGAAGATGCGGGGAAGGGATGTGCGGAGGGATGCGCGAAAGAGATATGCGAAAGAGATATGCGAAAGGGAGATGCGAAAGGGAATGCGAAAGGGAGATATGCGAAAGGGATATGCGAAAGCGAAAGAGAGATGGGAAATTGATGGGCGTAAGGCTGCACACCTGCACACCTCTACTGGACCACCTCCGCTGGACACCTCTGACGTGCACACTCCCATTCTCACTCTATCGCATAACCAATTTTACTTTTCTAATCCTCTCTCTCATCTCCTCCATCTTCCGTCTCAAACTTTCTTCTTCTCTTCTAATATTTATTCTTCTTCTCCTATTTTACTCGCCGCTAAGCTCTACCATCGTGTCCAAAGCAAATCTCCCTTCAGCGGTGCTTACAGGCTTCTACCCCCGAACACCCCAGCCCCTGTAAACACGGCAACGAAAGAAGCGACTCTACTAAAACACGTACCAAAAAATAAAGAAAATCTATATCTAAATATCTCCTTCTCATTAGAAATGTCCCCAATTGAATAGGCGTTTGAAGTAATTGTATCTGATAGTTATTTTGTTCATGAATTGTTTTGATAGCGGTAGTCTGTGCCTGAATGGGCCTGTTATTTCTCTTCTGAAGAGGCGTAGCAGAGACGGCGAAAGAGATAGATAGGGGAGTAGGAAAGGCGAGGAGGGGCACATTATTCTTTCATTCACTCATTCACGACGACGACGACGACAACAACAACAATGATAATAATCAAAGCCTCCTTCTCCCTCCTCTTCCCTCTTCCCTCTTCGCTGCTCCGTCTCATTTCCCATGCCGCATTCCGATGCTCACTCGTTTGTTTGTTTCTTTGTTTGTCTGTCGCAAACGAATGGTACAGTTGCGTGACCTTTCTTTATCTTGATGCTCTTTGTTTCTTTCCCTCATCCCTCGTCCCTCTTCTCTCTTCCCTCGCCCTCTCTCCACGAGATGTAACCTGTCTTCCTTTCCATTCCACATTGACAGCTCTGCAGAGCTCATTGCCCGCACATTCCAGTCTGCTACATCATGACCCGCACTCCTCTCGAGGATCAGATCTACCGCCACCGGTCAAACCATGTCCACAACCTTCTTGCGTGCCCGCCCGACTGCCTACCCCAGGATACTCGACACAAGAACATCATCGCACCGTGTACATGTCCTACATGCCGCCACTCTCGAGCCTGTGCCGGCGCTGCGAGTGCTGCAGACGATCCCCATACTGGGGGGGACGAGGACGTCGAGGACTCTGAAGATATCGAGGAATCGGAGTATGACGCCTCCTCGGATCGTTCAGAGGAGTCGGAGGCCTCTCCCAACGCTGAGCCTCTATTAGCGAACCGGTGGCATAATACCTGGCAGGCGATGTTCCTCAGGGAATGGGCCGTCCAGGCAGATCGGGTCAATCACATCCAGCGACATGTCCTAGATTTCCTGCTCGACGCTGCGCAACCAGTCGCCCGCTTCGGAGGACAGACAAGTCTCGACTTTGCGAGATGGGCTCTCCAGCCCTTCCTTTTCCTCCTCAGCCTCTCGCTCTCTCTCGTCGTCTACTTCTGCAGGCTGGCGCTGCCATGGCTTCTATTCGCATACCTATTGCTGCCCTGGGCCTTGGAGATCCCGGTCGTGCCCTTTGTGGTAGACACGTATATTGCACCCTGTGTGTGTATCAACTCCCGCCTCTCGAGCTTCGAGGCGACATACGGCATGGGCCTCTGCCGCTCTATCGTGAAGCCCATCTATGACTACGACATCCCCTCTGACTCCTTTGCGGTCCACGGCCAGTCCTTTCGCGATTTCATCCAACAATTGGGCAGAACGAAGTCTTGGGCACCGACACTCGCTCTGAGTACCCAAGTCCAGGATCATGGTCGCGAACTCCGTACTGCGAGTGTCGGCCTTGTCAGGATTAAGGCGAAATGGGAACTTGCTCCATACAAAGTAGTTAACGCGGAAGAGTTGGTCCCTTTACTCGCATCAACGTCGACGGTCTTGAACACGCAAGCTATCGAGCTCATCAATTACGGGCATCAGGTCTCCTACACCCATTGGGCGCTGATTTCCACCTTGCGCTTTTACCGGACATCATTGGTAGAATCAGGACAAAGACAGCGACACGCCAACTCAGAACTAGAAACACACGCCAATTTACTCAGTCTCACAAATCAAGCTGTGGTGACGGTCGGCAAACTCCTCCACACAACAACCGAGCTCCTTGAACTCTCAAGCGTCTCGTCACAAATGGTCGAAAACCTACAACATTCGCTAGGCTCGGTGGCAGGGAAGATAGACATTCTACATATCATAGCTCGGCGCCAGGCCGAAGAAGTGTATGCGAGGTTATGGTGGTGGCAGAGGTGGCGGGCAACTCTTATATATCCAGAGCCACCACAGCAAGTGAGTGATGTGCAGGGTGCACGGGAGGTCTGTGTGAATATAGTCGAGGAGTTGACAGAGTTGAAGTACGCATTAACAGACCAGTACAATATGTGGGTAAACTTCCGCGAGTTCTTAGACACAAGTGCCGAGTATAGTAATATTATTGGATCTGAGGGCGCCAAGGACTTGGTCGATAAGTTAGAGGCTAGTATTACGCAATGGGTGCTAGAGGGGTGTAAGAATAAGATTGTTGCTGATTGGAGGAAGAGGAATCATAATGTTCAGGGGTTGTTGAAGAAGCCGCTTGGGGATGAGGATTTTGCGACGTGTTATCAGGGGCAGTATTTGAATGGGTAGGTCGATAGGGGGTGAGGGTGGATGGGGGAGTGGAGGGGAGGGGAGGGGAGTGGAGTGGATTGAAGTGGAGTAAGGATGGGATAGATGGGTTGGGATAGGATGGATTCTTTTTTGTTTTTCCTTTCTTGGGTTTCTGTTTTAGGGTTTTTCTATGGATCTGGTCTTTGGTCTACTTTGTGGTACAGTAATAGCAGGCAGGATAAGGGAATAGTGGCAGGATGAGGAAATAAAATTTTTTTAAGGTCTTTTTGCTCTAGTCTTTGACTCTTTGGTGTTTTTTGTGTTTTTAGGGTAGTAGTAGAATAGAGAGTAATAAAATTATTTTTTCCTTTCTTAAGTTTCTCTTTTAGGTTTCTTTATCTAGTTAGTTTACTTTATAATATAATAGTAGTAGAATAAGAGATTAATAATAAGTAAGATAAAAGAATTTATTAATCTATAAATAAATTAAAATTATGAAATATATATATTATATTATATTATATTATATAGTTTCAAAGTTTAACCAACTAACTCTTGCCACCTAACAAAGCGAAATAAACAAACAAAGAAGTAGATAGTGTATTATTGCAGTAGTGTGTTACTCTAATATGTATGTATGTTAGCGAGACAAATAAGCAAGCGAGACAAACAAACAAAGAACTAGACACAGAGAAGCAGAGAGAAAGAAAGAAATAAAGAAAGAAGTGTATCAGAGTATCACATTACTCCTTTCTCTTACATACATACATGTTATGTACACTGTACATTTGTCGGTAACCTGCAACCTGCAACCTGCAACCTGCACTGTAGCCTATCATCAAAGAAATCTATAGAAATGGCATGATATAATACAAGACATGCATATATAGATACAGATACCCGTTCTTTCGTTCTTTCGTTTGTTCATTTGTTTGTTTGTTAAGTAGGAAGTTAGTCAATTAGGCGGTCAATTAGTCGGTTAGTCTGTCTGTTGTGTACGGCACGGCTAGGTAAAGCAAATCAGAGAGGAAAAGAAAAGGAAAAGATTATTATAAGAGGGATTAGATTTCTCTCTCTCTCTCTCTCCCCTAACCCCCAACTCGAAATCTCAAAATCAAAATCTCAAAATCCTCAAGCCTTCCTACCTTAACATGGCTCCTCCCCCTCTACCTCCACCTCCACCACCTTCCCCACCTTCCCCACCCCCTCATCTCTCTTCTTTATCTTCATCTTCGTCTTCATTATTGAAGGAGAAGCCAGCATTGTCATCATTGTCAGCGTCAGCGTCAGCATCAATGTCGAAAGCAAACGCAAACGCGAAGGCGAAAAAGGGGGTGGAGAGGGGATGTATGAGTGCTGGTGTTTGTGTTGGTGTTGGTGTTGGTAAAGAGAAGGAGGAGTTTACTGCAGTATGTTACCAACCCCCTCTCTCCAACTTACTTACTCACCACATCCACCTTGTCCAACCAACAGTTCGATTTCACTAATACCTCACCCCCACGAAACCTTAGCATGACAGATGAAGAATCAATCGTATGTCTTTCGCTCCTATCTCTTTCCTCCTTTCCCCTCTTTTCCCCTTTCTCCCTCCCCTCTCTTTCCTTCACAGAAAAAAATCTAACTCTCTCTCTCTCTAAAACAGGAATTCGAAGGTCGACTCGCAGCAAGTAGTTTTGTCTGGCGTAATGAAGGTTATTCATCAACTGAGATCGAGCAAAACATCTTAATTCGAAGACTGGTATATTCCCCCCCTAATCCCAATCCCAATCCTCATCCCAATCCCCCCTAAACCACCCAAAGAAACACCACCACCCCACCCCCTAAAAAAAAAAAAAACTAACACCAACTCTTCCACCAAAAAACAGCAAAAAGACCTCTACACCCAAAACCTAACAAACACCTACCTAAACCACGCGCTAAACACAGCTCAAGCTAAGGTTAAGGAATTAGAGGAAAGTTTAGCTAGGTGTGAAGAACAGGACCAGGAATTTCTTGAGGCGAAGAGGGAGTTTGAGGAGTTTGTTAGGGGGGCGGGGTTGAACTAGAAGTACTCGTAGAGGTTCATCGAGGTTATTGAAACCTGTAGTTGTACCACCCGTGGTCGAGCTGTATGTTGGTTGGGACTCCTATACACAGTAGTGATAATTAGAATCGAAGGTACAACAAGTTAAAGAGCTGGTGTCGTTAAGTGACTGGTTCCATGTCGTGAAGTTAGTGAGATTGAAGCCTCAAAGTGTTCCTGTTACTGCCGCTGCGTAATCGCTTGTCCCTGTGAAATTGTAGATCAGAGAACTTCCGTCTACGTCTGTAAGATAGTCTGTAAGCGTGTCGGGAACAAGCGGAAGTGTGGTGAGGAGAAAGAGCGGAGTGTAGGTTACATTTAGAAGGCTGGTGAAGGCTACGAATTGAGTAGGTTGGTGATGCTTCGGTATACCCCCTGGTGCATTGGGGTAAGAGAGAGTCAATATTACCAACTGGCTCTACGCAGTAGCTCTCGTTGGTATATAAGTTTGTGCAGTTCTCATTAACCCCAGTATTAAGGATCAAGAAGTCTAGGAGACTGATTCCGAACTTTAAAACGACCTTATTGTAATCTTTACCAGGCGCAACGTTGTAGTATTGGCTATAGGTTGTCGTCGTATTTGCTGTGATATCAGTCGGTACCGCAACAGCAGTTGAAGCTACTGTAGGAGACCTAATAGTTGTGCTTAGAGGACTGTATTTCAGTCCCGGCTCGTTTAAGAAGATCTAGGTGCCGATTGTAGTGTTGAAGTTGAAGCACCCGGAATCGATCCACGGGTTATACGACTGAAGTTGAACAGTGGTGATATTGTTCGCAGTTGCAATGCTATCGCAGGTGTCTTCTTGCTTAACTGTATATACCGTACATTAGTTCTCGACGCAAAGGGTGCCATTCTGAGGAAAATCGTTGCAGTACGCTACCAGGTCATTATCCATCAAAAGCCATATAGTAGCGATATTCTGAGAAAGTGAGATATAATTGAAAGTATCCCCCGGTTTGACGGCATAAGTTGAGCCTCTGTATATTGCAGTTGCCGTTGCCAAAGTGGTTGTTGCTGATCCAGAAGCACTGCATGTAGGTTAGCTCGTGCTATGAATTAGATGCTGCGACGAATCTGTACTTACATTGTAGAGGTTGGGGTGATAGTCAAAGGGTAACCAGTATATCCACACTCTGAGGTGGAACTGTGGTACAGACTCTCGGAAAGCACAAGAGGACCGTCTCCTTATAGAGATTCTACTGTGTTCCTCAACAAATGCAGGTTGCATTGATTATATTCCAAGCTCGTAGCATTATCGGGTGTTGACGTCGTGATGTTGCCTGGATCAACATTGCAATAGTTGTCGGTGTCCGTCAAACATGTTTGGTTGAAATTGAAAGACATCATGCTAGGAAATGCAGACAGAGGCGATACTACTCCGTAATCGTCTATGTAAGTCTCGTTGCTGCAGGCGCTCGGTACGCTGTTAAAGAAATCCAAGTTAGTATTGTTGTTCCTAAAATATATGATACCTCAGATGAACGTTGTAGTTCTGCAATATATAGCATTCAATACATCAGAGGCTCTTCGCTGTAGATAGGAAAAGTCGTGCCCTAAGATTCCTAGTGTACTAGAATTGTTGGAACACTCTTTTTTATTCTTAATCCAACTAGTTACATGTTCTACATCATTTAGGACATGACTTCATAGAAGAACTATCAAAAATATTGTTCGGGGTCCTCTCCAGAAATTGAAACTACAAGTAGTGTATGATTTTCTGTGCACCGTGAAGGTAACCGGAATGCTCCGAATGAAAATGCTTGGGCATTATAGAGGGCCTAATATGCTTTCAATATATTTGCAAACAAAATTGTATCCAAGGCGCAATTGAGAATCAAGTGAAAGTGACGAACCTTTACTGCCACGAATATAGAGCTGCCCCACAGTTCACATCGCATGAAGATTCGAGTACACTCTGGTCATAGGTATTACCTGGGTCAAGACCGATAACAACATTGCTGCAAGCAGTAACATTTGTTGACAGCGCAGCACGACAGGGCTGTGAGTATGCTGTGAGTATGCTGAGACAGACCCCTCTAGGACCACTTGAAAAGCCGAAACGAAGGTGAAGAAATAAAGAATCGTGAGAAGCGGAACTCTCAAGGAAGCCATGAGTGATGCTTCAAAGAGCGAACGATGACTAAAGTTTAGAAGATGCAGTTACTTCGACGTAGCAAAGAGTGATATAAAAGGACGGGAAGTTGAGGGCATCGGAGTTGATGTTCAACGGAATTCAGGTCTAGGATATTGATGGAAGCAGGGGTGTATGTAATCTGTAAGAGATGAACACCACCAGCACTTGCCATTCACTAGTTGATCACCAAGGATTCTCGGTGGCAAGTCTGGGTGCTCTCGAACTAATCGAGGAAGCCGATGTACCAACCGAACCATAAGCCCAACGCGCCCCTTGCAGCTATACTCAAGGATGATTTGACAAAGTTGCTACTGCTGACAGATACGTTGTATAATGGAAATTGCGATCATCAACTTCCATCTACTCTGTAGAACAGACAGATATCACCTATCACCTCTCATGCGATACTAAAGACAGTGTCATGGCCTATCAAGAGGAGACCTCGGTGCCGTCACGACGGACTATACGACAATACCCAGGGTCCATCAAGAATAAAGCGTCCACCTCGATGTATGCCCATCTCAAGGACATCTTCTTAGACACTCCTTTCCACTCACTTTATCAGTCTCGATACTGAAGAGCTATTGGAACCATGGCTCGCACACTCTTTCCCTACCTTCTCTTCTGCACACTCATTGGCTTTTCAT
Organism: Pezicula radicicola; assembly: GCA_003008705.1. Lineage (NCBI taxonomy): Eukaryota > Fungi > Ascomycota > Leotiomycetes > Helotiales > Dermateaceae > Pezicula > Pezicula radicicola. The sequence goes on from PDUO01000128.1 coordinate 39,671, forward strand.
TCTATGCTCCTCCCTATAGTCACTCTTTCAAAAATACTGAAAAAGTATCCTCTCGCCACCACGAACTTCACTCTTCACCAGCAAGTCCTCCATATTGTACCAAGAGATGCGTATAGCTGCGACGAGAGCAATCCTTATAGCAACGGAGCATATTGTGGAAAGGTTGGCTACTGTGGCTACGGTCTAACCTACTGTGGGACAAACGACATATCCCCAAATGATGTATATTGGAGCCATCGTGATGCGAAGGCGGAATGTAGCTAGTATACTAAAACTCCGGGCACGACTTGTCCTTTGAATGTTTATTACAGCCAGGATGGATTTTATGGAACGACAGATGATTTCTGTGGAGATGGCTATCAAAACGGTTGCTAGCAACCAGCATCTGGAGCCTCAGGTGGCGATGTACAGAAACGGGTCATCGGATACTACGAGTTGTGGTTAATTGGAAAACAGTGTATGGGCATGAACATACAGCAAATACCCGTCGAGTCCCTGACACATCTCAACTATGCTTTTACATACATTTCTCCAGATACATTTGAGATTAGGTCTATGCCCGACACAAATGCGTCTACATTCTCCGACTTCACCGAGTTGAAAAAACGTAACAATGCCCTTGTTGCAGGTGGCTCCATCGGCGGTTGGACTTTCAGCGACAACGGAACCGACATCCAGCCAGTATTTGGAGACATCGTCTCCTCCCCGGTAAATCGAAAGTCTTTCATCGATAACCTCATTTCCTTCATGCGCCACTGTGGTTTCGACTTAGTCGATATTGATTGGGAATACCGAGGAGCGCTAGACCGGCAACCAAGCCAAGCCAACCCTAAAGATGATGGGAAGAATTACCTCCTGCTAATGCAAGAGATGAAAGAAGCCTTCAATGCACAGCCAACTAAGTACCAAATATCGTTTACGGCACAAACCTCATATTAGTAAGTTCTAATCCCATATCTGCTCTCGCGGCAGTCACTTGCAACTGACGTCCTATCCAAGGCATCTGCGATGGTTCGATATTAAGGGAATGGCGGCCGCCGTGGACTACGTCAACATCATGACCCACGACCTACACGGAGTCTGGGATGCCAATGATCCAATTGGTAGCCAAGTCTTGGCCCATACTAACTTGACCGAGATTGGCCAGGCGCTTGACTTGCTCTAGAGAAACGATGTTAATCCTGCTAAAGTCAATATGGGACTTGGGTTCTACTCACATACTTTCCAGCTGACTGACAAATCCTTCACTACACCTGGATGCCTCTCAAAGGCGGTGCATTGCCAGGAGCTTGCACCAAGAACTCCCAGGACATTATCCTATAGCGAAATCACGGATGTCCTTGCATCACACGATATTACCTCCACATATGACAAAGTAGCCGGAGTGAAATACTTCTCATGGAATGAGAACCAGTGGGCTTCATATAATGACCAACAGACTTTCCAGCAGAAGATAGCGTTTACAAATACACAAGGCTTGGGAGGCTTGCTTATCTGGTCCATCGATCAAGATACAGTGAACCTTGACGCTCTAAAAGGAGTTCTCTACCCTCAAACTGTCAAAGCAGTTAATGATGTGGGCAACGACGTCGCTTATTGGCAAAACAAGCAGCCGGGAGCTTGCGGTACAACTGAGTGTGGCGGATCTTGCGAGCCTGGAACAATACACATCACAGATGTAACCTGTCCATCTGGTGGTAAAAAACCTCAAAAGCTCTGCTGTCCTATTGCTTCGGCGCCTGATCCCAAAACATGCTCTGGGAGAGGAAACCCGCGGTATTGCAATGGACAATGTCACGGCGGAGAAGTGGCATTAGCATCTAGTAAAGACGGCGAGAATGGACATTGTACGCCAACATATTTCCATACTATTCCTCCCTTTTTTGGGAGTCGAACAAGGAGCCGAGAGCCGTAAAGAAACCAGAAGTGCTAGGGATTCTTCTTAGACCATTGTTTACGGCTCCCGGCTCTCTGATCAGCTCTCTTTTCTTTTCTTTATCAAATAGTGGTGCTAACTTGTTGAAGGTTATGATGGCCGGCAATTTTATTGCTATTTCCTGAGGCCAGTGGTGGTCAAGGTATTAACTGCGGGTGGAAAGACAAGTGCTCTTCTGATCAAACCTTGATGGCGTTCGCCGGTACGTTCTTGGAAGACATCATACCCGCCGCGCAATTTGCTGGATTGGTAGGCGATGCACTCGCAGATGCACTGCAAGGCCTCGATATCGATAACGAAAAGCAGTACTATTGTTCTAGTAAGGAGGCGCCTCTCTGGAAAGATTATTACTGGGCGGGTACTACTGGAAAAGGTTTCGATTCCTGCGATAATGACCACTGTGCTACCGGCATCGAAGTCGAGCTTACAACCAGCTACTTCGGACAAGGCCAAAGTTGTACGCCAAAGCTCGACAGCCAAAGAGCGTTCTGCTGCACGCCATCAAGCGGTAAAAGCTTGTTCTTGCCAGTACCTCTGGAGGACTTGTTCCCTAATCCTCCACCACTAGATATTGCTAAACCAATCTTCAATCTCGATGTAGATGATACGTGGGGCACAGGGCATGAAGAAGGTAAAGATGACCCGAACGATGCTTCGTTTGGTTTCGTTGTCATCACAGCCCCTGCGGAGGTGCAAGTCAGCCTGGACAAGAGAGATGGGTCTCCATGGGAGCTTTTCGACTTCTTTGACTCTGAGAGCAGAGGAGAGCATACAATTCGGATGATATGTACCGACTCGTCAGCCGACAGCCGATGCAATGACATCTCTCTTAGGGATGGGGCACCTGGTACAATTCTTCAAATGCCTCGGGGACAAGGCTGTGGTCTAGGTGTATATGCTGTGACAAAGACGCTAGGACTTTCGAAGAACCAATCCCTCCCACACCACCTTGCGAAGCGCAACCTCAATGCTCGAGTGCTTGATCTTACTTTCGATTATGATTTCGCTCGTATACCTCGTGCCTATGGAGACAGCCAAATGCGAATCGACTTCAGCAACGAGGAAGGTTATTAGGACTCGGTAGTCGATCTACCTGGCCAGAAAAAGATGAAGCGTAAAGACATAGATGAGTTTCGCCGTGACCGAAAACGCTGGCTCGAGGATGAGTGGCATGATGCATATCACAACGGAGCTCTTTCGACCGACGAGCTGCACAAGCGGTGGTTTGGTAGCGATGTTCTCTCGTGGCTTGTAAACCTCGTTGGTGTAGGCCAAGCTGAGGTTACCGAGGAGTTGAACCACGAGGTTAATAAAACTCTAGAGGTGATATTGATTGAACAACAGATTACATGTCCCGTGAGAGCAGCAACAGCGTCCGCAAGCGTCAAGGCGACACTCAACGCCCATTTGCATGTCGAATCATCCTTTGGTCTCACAATAATTGCCCCTTTGGCATTCCCTCCAGACCTCAGCAAGTCATACCTCTATTTCAAGAACAAAGGCTCCGTCACCACCGATTTCGACTTGACAGCGGTTGCTTTAATCTCCTATAGTTCTAGGGATATCAAGATGATCGGTCTGGACAACTTCCCTGGTGCAACATTCCGCGTACCTGGTATAGTCACAGTCGGACCCAACATTGCGGTGTATGTCTCCGCTAACGCTGCCGTTACCCTGGCTGGAAATGTGCAAGCTCAAGTTACGGTTGTATCGTGGGAGGTACAGCAGGTATATCCTCAAACTGCTCAGTACCCCGCCGATGACCTCAAAGACCCTTCGCATGACGGCACGCAAATCATCAACAAACCCAGCTTCGAAGCCTCAGTGACAGCTACAGGAGAAGCGACTCTTCACATCAAACCTATAGTCACCTTTGGCATTGTGTTCGACGATCGTTGGAACGTGTCTCGTTGTAGTGTTGATCTTGTTCTTGATGGATATATAATCTTCCATGCAAAAGCATCGCTTTTGACAAATTCGGATAATTCGTGTCCTTTTACGTATGGTATTAATGCTGGTTCCAATCTTTATGCTCAGCTCAACTCGACTCCCTTGCTCAATTAGGGTGGCGGACAACAAATACCCATAGCAAGCATTCCCCGAAAGCAGCTTACTCCTGAGACATATGTGTCCTACAGCCGAAACCTCAAGTCGGATGGCCAGAAGCGTCGATGTTGGATATGTACCCCTCAATATTTCGGCGTTGCTGAGTGCATGGCAACTGCCAAGTCTTACAGATATTGATCCAACGATTAGCACACAGTATATTCCAGACTTGATCGGAAAGCGAGATATCTTTTCCCTCGGACTCCTCATCACAATTCCCACCGGGTTTCTGAATTGCGCTGATAGTAACGACGATGTCGGAGGATATCCGGTTTGCAATTCGGTGAGCACGTACTTCAAAAAGCGTGACGATGGCAGCGACAGCAAAGGAATCGAGGAGATGGCATGCTCGTGATATCCTGAACCAGAGGATGAGTTGTGCACCGACTTTTTCGTTTCCAAACGAGCCCGGTCAACCAAGAAAATGATGCTGTCCTGGTATAGAACCTTCAATTTTGCCTACTATCCAGCGTGCCCAGCCAATGATCTCGATTCCTTATCAAGTATCCAAAAGGTACGAGAGCCACTCACTGACTAGTTCAAGCATCAGCTAGCATGCCCAGTGGTGCATGACATCCCAGGCTAATGGAGCTGCTTGCTCGCCCACGATTTCAAAATACACCAAAGACGCAGGCAAGAACACAGTCAGTGGTATTGACATTGTAGATTTGTCACAGATCATATATTCGAGATCCACCTTATCTCCGATTTCCTGGAATGGTTGTGCAACACAAACAGGAAAATGACATACCTGGACGGTGGTGCAATTCCATTTCCCGCAGGCTGGGGGCAGCCCGACGCAACTTAGTAAGAGCGTATACCAATTTGTTCTCGCAAATGATCTTCTAACCACTTTCAAGCGCGCTTCTGTATTCGACGGTGCTGATGGGGGTTATGACTTCGACAATGATGGAACAAATTTCGTTACAAGCACGAGTACAGTAGTAGGAGGTACCGCATCCAATACCGCGCCGTTACTTGCGCTCTTGAAGCAGGATGTGAATGGTGTCAAGAAGCAATGGATGCTAGTAAACAGTGTCCCTCCCAGAGGCCTCAACGAGCGTGACTCGGCGAAGAATGCTCAACTGGTAAGCAATCTCAATCCGCGTTCGGTACACGTACACTGACGAGAGCGACTTGGAGAGTGCAAGCGTGTTTTCCTACCTTAACACCGCGAAAATCACGACTAGGTGGACACAACCATCCCAGGGTATTGAGAAGATCGCCAATGATTTTGACCAAAGCTTCTGGACTTCGAATACTGCTGCCATGGCCCCGGGGACTCCGCTGGTACGGCCACAGGCGCCAGGAGATGTCACCCATTGGGGGTTGTATACCATGTAGTACTATTAGATCGATAACCACCTGTCAAGAATTGACCAGAGAGCAGCCGCGTAGATCGGCCAAGTTCAACAAGGTCTCCAAGGCTACACACAGGGTTCTAGAAACGTTGCGAGGAACTTTATCGCAACTTCCACGCAGAGTAGGTATATGATGTGGAGATCCAATGGATTCGGACAGTCGGGTGTATAATTTCTGACGGAGAAGAGAATTCATGCGTATAGTACCCCAATACTGCGAGTGATTAATTGAAAACGTGTACAATAAAGAAAACACCAAAAATTATAGGTTCCACATATGATAACACTAAAGCGTTGTCTTAAGCTCTGCTCCATGCCCACTTGTTGCATCTATGAACGGTAGGCAGGAAAAGTCTCCTTCCGTAGATAAATTGATACAGTCGGAACACTCGGAGTATGCTTTGGATGTAGGCCTTGCGGTGGACCCAGACAGCCAGACTTGCAGTCCTCAAGTCCTCAGCGGCCGAAAGGTCCCCCCAAGAATACAGACCTCGATTCCCAACTTTGCTCGTGAATTTTCCAGATTCGCTGGTACATTGAAGCATCTATGCTTAGATGTTCTGGTGATGCTGAGAATATTGATGTTTGTAGAGAGTGGTATTTTCCAAGGCAAGGCACGGTGCCATTCTGCATCGCTCCGCAGACACTAGAGAGCGTCCACTCTTGAGTCCGAAAGCAACGAGTTTTTGATACAGGTGGCCGACATTTGCGTCCTCTGTCATCTGTGTTTTCTGGATTGTATCTCTCCGAGATCCTCCTTGTGGAAGTATAGCTTTCCACTCTATGTCCGTCTTTCATTCCTGCAGGCTCTCTATAAAGCCAGCCTTAATCACTACCCTACCATCCAAGCACAGTTCGCAGATCATCGATGTGGGCGGTATAAAAGGATTCGTGTTGGTAATGTTTGAATCCGAGTTGCTGCCCGGCCAAGTACGGCACCATGCGATGCATCGGGCGCTTATTTGACCTCGATTCATGATCGTTCACGACTCGACTCACTCTCAACTTCACTTCTCAAAGTATACGCCACGTTACTACTGAGACCTTCATCAAGTGCCTCTATCAATATGGATGCAAGTAGCTCGGGAGCTTTGCCGTTCATTGCTTCCCTTTTCTTGGGCTATTTGGTGATTGTATCCAATGTCAAATTCGAAATTGTTTTCACCTATGCAATTCTTCTACTGGCGATCTTGGGTTCCTCGCTTCGAACTGAAGATGTGTCCTGGGTGTCGGCAATCTTGACTAGCCTAATACTCATCGATCTTGCACTATCAATCGCTCTATCCACAACCTATGCTCGCAACCTCTTTACTCACAATACAGAGCCGGAAAAGGCCAAATTTGGGACGGATATGAAGGAGAGGGTAAGGTGTTGGGCGCGGAACTCAATGCTCCTCCTCCTTCCGATCTTTGCGGCCGCGTTGATGCACTACCCTTCATCTTGGAGATTCCCCCTCCTCTGTATACTCTTCCTTTCCGACTTTGCGTTATGCATCGCACTGTCGCCAGCACAAGTCTACCTCTTCGGACTGAAAGAAAGAAACACAAGGATCAAGTCTCTGGAGATCATATACACCCCTCGAAAGACTTCATTTACGCTGAGTTAGCAGCCCCAGAAGCCACTCCTCCGAGTAGAGCCTAATATTATAACGTTATACCTCTAGTATTATTGCTGTCCATGGAATCGGCTCAGTGCCTGATAGAGCTTGGGAATACGAAAGTGAGGCAGCCAAACGGGAGCGTAAGCAGACGAATGGCGATTCACCCGCGGGCCCAACAGGAGAACGACCTTCCACAACCAATCCCATGTGGCTAAGAGACTTTTTACCCAAGGACTGTCCAAATGTGCGGATTATGACCTTTACTCACAACACTCGCTGGGAGTCCTTTTCTCTCCGTCAAAGCTTGGAAGCTCACGCCGACCGCCTTCTCTAAATGTTGAACATTGAACGTAAAACCGAAGAGCTAAGAAGCGCAAAGAAAAGCATAGCTGCCTCTACTGAAACACAAACTGACACTTTGCTCTGCTGTAGGGAAAAATTCGCCTGATAATTTTCATCGGTTACAGCTTTGGAGGCATCATAGTCAAGCAGGTAAGCCTCCTGTTTACAACCCCAAGGTCAAACCCAGGCGGGGAAATTGACAATGGTATAGGCTATGAATCTGGCAGCTGAATTAAATCGGCTGCCTGCTGATGCTCATCGTAAGATTACCCATGAGGCATCACGCGGCTTTATCTTCTTGGGTACTCCACATCAAGGCTCCAACTTAACTGTGGCCGAAAAGATTTCGGCTCTTTTCAGCTATTGGGGTGGTTCGAGCACCAAGTTACTTGAAATTATTGATAGGGGATCAGTTATCAATAAATCACTGCATAATCTATTCTTAAAATCATCCGGTGGTAATAATACGGATATTGTGAGCTTTTACGAGACTGAACCTGAAGTCGTGGTAGGATTCCCCGTTATGACCGTAAGTCAATTGTTAACAAACTATTGATATAAGCCTTTCGAAGCTGATAATCCCTGTCCCTCTAGGCTGTAGACGAGGACTCAGCGAAGATAAAAGGGCGGCCGGCGTATGCACTGCTAAAAGAGTATCGTAACATCCATAAGTTCGAATCGAGGAAAGACGACGGTTATCGATTAGTCCTCAAGCAGACTGAGCGCATGGTAGGTAAGGGAGCCTGGCATTCATGCTTTCAACCCACCCCCGCTCCCCAATTGAAGACAGGATGGTGGCTGAAACGTATTGATTTGAATAGAAAAACTTAAAAAGAAGGCTCTAGACGAGAGCGGACGGAATGGCACAGGTTAGAAGACTCTCAATATGCCCTACCTTAGATGTCTCCTAAAGTAGTCAACTAAGAGATCGCTAACTCCAATCCAGCCCTAAGTCCGAGTCAAGCCGTGAAAAAATATCTCTAGAGCATTGCACTTCCATCGACCTTTATTCCCGAAATAAGTGCTCCACAACGCCAAGCTACGGTTTCTAGGATTCCCGAGATACACTCGTCTCTGGATTGGTTCTTCGATAGCCTGGAATTCAGTGCCTGGATCTCTGGAGAGTCATCCTCATTTCTGTGGTGCTCTGGCATACCAAAGTCAGGGAAGACAGTGTTGTCGTGTTATCTAGAGAAGTACCTGAAAGATAGCCAGGGGCGCCCACGAGATATCATTACGATTTACTGTGCTTCAGTTAGAGAACGTAGGGAATCGATTGTAGAGCGTATTCTTGCCTACATTGCAAGCCAACTCCTACACTGTGATCCTAATCAATTAACGAATGCTTCTCAAAACCATCCGCGACAAAGATGGGTCCTGGAACACGTACCTCTTTCCCTAGAGAGAAACTTTCTAAGAAACTTGTGGGGATTGATCAGGGATTCGATAGAAGCAAGTTCTAAGTGCGAGATTGATTTGATTGTTGATAGTGTCAATGAGATCGGACCTGAGCCGGCGAGAGAAGCTTTTCTCAATGGTATAGTCGATCTCTTCAACTGGGCAAAATTGGTAGAACACATCACGATAAAGATTTTCGTCACCTCACTTCCGTTTGAGGACGTTCGGAAGGTTTTCAAAGACTTACCGAGCATAGAGAAAGACAAAGAACGACAAGGTTTTACTCCTCCAAGCTGATTTACCTCATTAAATTTCAGTTAACATCGCCGCAGCATGCCTGAGGACGCTCCACTTCAAGGAATATAATGCCCGTTAGGATCGTGTTTTGACAACCGAGGAAAATACTGGCGATTGGATCTTATCTCACCCTACATTTAAAACTTGGGATAAGAGTAGGGATTCCGACCTGTTATGGTTACACCGAAAACCTGGAAGTGGAAAGTCCACGTTGGCAAAGCGAGTCGTTGATTCGAAGACAATTGAGTCGACGTAGTCTACGCAGAAGGGTCACAACGCATCTCATTCAAATCCCGACAAAACGACGACACTTGAAGAAGTAGGTACAGAATATATCGACCGTTTAGCCACCGACCACGATATCATCGTTGCTGCTTTCTTCTACAGCTTTAGGGGCGGAAAGACGGAGATAAGCCATACTCTGATGCTCCGATCGCTGTTGTTTCAAATTCTCCAAGGAAACAGCAAGCTCTTCCCTTCATTTCAGTCGACATATAGAGAATTGTCGACGGCTGAGGGTGGTCCAGAATGGCATTACGAAGTCCTGAAACCTTTGTTTATATCGCTTCGCAATGCCCAAGCTCGACTCAAAATCTACATCGTTGGAGACGCTATGGACGAATCCGGAAATACTCGAATTCCTCTCCGAGCTTTGCTCATCGCAGGGTCCCTGCATATTCAAAGGCTTAATTGCTAGCAGACCTCACGATGATATTCGGAGATCATTCTTCAACAAGAAAATCGTCAAGACATCGAAACTGTTGTTACCAAAGGCCTAGAGAAGCTCTCGGAGAATAATGACATTCTTCAAGAAATGCTGAATAGAGCGCGTGTTTACTTAATCAAATATTGCAATGGTATATTTCTCTAGGTATCTATGGTTTTGAGAGAGTTGGACGAACTAGTTCGCACTAGGCTCAGTGGCGACGACATCAAAGAGGTACTCGAGAGACTTCCATCCGACCTTGTAGAATTGTACAAACGCATTGTCAAAAGGGTAAAGGAAAAACTCAACAAAGGCTAAATACGTGAAGGTAAAAAAATGCTAGCTTGGGCAGCTTTTGCAGAGCGACCTATGAAGAAGGATGAGTTTGGAGACGCTGTTATAATACCATCGGATCCGGAACCATTCCCTCCCTTAGATGCTTCCATTTCAAAATTACGGATATCTCATTTCGAGCGTCGAATTGCTCATAATTGCGGTGGATTGTTAGAGGTAATGAACACACTGCGACCATACCTTCTCACAGAAAGTTAACTATCAACTAGATTCGTCCTGGGAATATTGTTCAACTTCTACATCAGACGACGAGAGATTTCATCCTCGACAAGTCGCTCGCCGAGCCCTTTGATATTGACGAGTCGCGAGGAGACGTGGAAATTGTAGTCGGGAGGAGACCGTGAGAGAAACGACATACACGAGACGCATGACTTTATTAAAGAATTGTCCGATCGACCATTACTCGACTATACCCTCGCTTGTCTTCTAAAACACTTAGATCACTTGAGAAAAAACCATTATGTACCGAAGATTGTTAACAACAAGCTGACGAGACTTATCGAGACCTTGCAGCAGAGTCCGCAATCTCAGGTTTATGATCTCTTGGAGCGATGGTGCGATATGGACCTCGGTAATCCCATAGGACTTGAAATAGATGTGGTACGTGCGAAATGCGATGCTAGTCACCGCTGCAAGAGAAGGACACCCAAGCGTCGTGATATCGTTACTTAGAGCACACGCTGAAATTAACGGCTTGTCAAGCGGCCGTTCTCCCTTAGGAGAGGCAGCATCTAAGGGCCATGAGGCGGTCATACGGCTCCTGCTCGAGAAGGGGGCCGTGGTCGATGCGAAGGATAAATACGGAAAGATAGCGCTGTACCGGGCGGCTGAGAGTGGACATGAGACTGTGGTAGAGAGGCTCCTAGCTGCGGGCGCCGACGTTAACGCTACTGCTGGTACTGGTGGTCGGACGGTGCTACAGGCGGCTGCAGGGGGTGGGTACCTCGAGGTTGTGGAGAGGCTGAAAGAAGCAGAAGCAAGGAGTTGTGACGCTACTCCGTACTGAAATCAAAGATTCCGTGAATCTTACACCTCCACCCCACTAGCCGCCAGCAGGTACATCTGCATCTTATATTTAATATTTCTGTTTCGTTTTGACTCTAGGAGAGAGTATAATGTATGATGTTATTATACTTACTTTTACGTATTTTAACGCTTTTCATTAGATTGTTAACCACTTCTTGCTTGATAATCGCCTCTAATAACGAAGATTATTAAAAGAATCTTTGAAGTTAAGAACCACCTAATTTTATAATACCTTCTACTAAGCGCTTAACCAGTTTTCTCGGCTATTAGAAATTGTTAATATGCCTTTCTCTATGCAGGGGTACCGTAAGAGCGGACGTGGGCAGTGGATTATTATCGAGAGAAAGAAAGAGATCAAAAGCAAGAAGGAGGTAGGGAGGCGTCCAACATTAGACTCGAGGGTTGTGAACTAGAGGCTAGGTAGGTATAGAGGGCCGTGGCAGAATGTCTTCAGGCGTAGGGCGTATGCCTACTGGCCATAGCAGGCTTCCAGAGGAGGAAGGTAGAGAGATTGTCGAAGAAGAGCTAAAGCTGTATTTGATGATCTCACGAAGGAGCGAGCGACTGAAATAAAGACTTGATGAAGGCAGAGGTAGAGGGGCGTGGATAGTATATGATTTAAATAAGCAAGATAGATGAAGACAGAGGAGGGGCCTGCTGTATTTAAGGACCGCCATGGTCGACAAAAGAAAAGGCAGCCAAAAATAGATGCTAGATGATGGTTTCTGGGAGTCAGTGAGATTCAAGATTGTCGTTTCGAGAAACCGTGCCTCGCTTGGCCCAAGCATATTGCCCAGAATTTCCCACGAGGGGAGGTCGTGGTGACGAAGATCGAGCGTGATGGGCATACCGGTAGAGCTGATAGCTTGCAGACGCTGGTTGCAGGAAGTTGGGACACGATCGAGTAGATAGAGAGGGCAGTGCAAGAAAATGAAAAAAAAAGACACCCCCTCCCACTTCTCCTTCCCTAACCGTCCAAGAGACCAGTCAAGGTATAGACGGAGCAGTTTTGGGTCGAAGCAAGGCCATAGCCACAAGCACAAAACAATACGATCAAGAGTCATCAAGGATGTCTTAGGGCGTGGACCGAAGCAGGAACTAATCTACTCGCGCTAAGAGTGAGTACAATGAGGACTTGGGAGGTTTTCATTGTGAATGATGGTGGATATGACTGGTGAAGTGTGATCTACTCCTCTTTAATGCATCAATAAAGACAATTTCCACCCATGCATCTGATCACCTAATCCTCCTCGCTTTGAACGCCGCTTCCTTCGGCCGTACGAGCTCCCGCGTTAGGACTGGCTGATAGAAGGATGAGGTCCTTATTACTGTATATATTCGTCCCCAGCGGAGGCCTAGGGACAAGTAGGCACAAAGATCTTAAGCTGCTGCTTGTCCACCTGTGGGAGGAAACTCATTTGACTCTGCGCTGTACCATGGTCCAGCACGTGCGTACTACGGCCGGAGTCCTGCCTAGGAACTTCTTAAAGATCTAGTCCCAAGACTTGTCCTCTTTCTTGTATGCTAGCAAGCGCTGCTCGTCTATGTCGTCCTATCGGTTATGCTTGCTCGTGCTCGAACGGCCCTCCTCGTCCCTCCTGGACTCGGGATCGCTGTCACTCAACCCACTGTCGCCGTCGCTGCTTGATGGCTCACTTCACAATGCAAGAGCCCCGACATCAACGGCTCTACCATCCTAGGGTCGGGTACACGTCGTATTTCCGTAGATACGGCCTACCTCTGCCGTCGACACAGTCCCTCCGCCGGACGAGGGTTGGGACGAGGTATACCGGCTAAAGCCGGTCAAGAGGAACGGATGTTGCTCCATCGGCTTGATAGTAAGTTCGTCGATCTTCCCCATATGACCAATGCTCTCGATAAGCCGAGTGACCTGGTTGAAAGAGATCAAGTGGGGAGGGAGCATGACTTCGAAGAGTGCCGATAGAGTTTGGAGTGTAGTCTATGTTGGCTGACCCTAATAAGGGATGACTTTCATCCAGACTTTGCGGTGTAGTATGTGTCCCTCGGCGATAAAGATTGACACAGCATGGTTTCAGACGCCAAGACAAGCGCGGGACACGAGGCTGTCACTCAATTGAAGTTCAAACGACAACCTCGAGCTATCCAGACATTACTGCACTCTACCAAAAGATGGCAGGATGGCCATTACTAGTCGTCACCATCGTAGCAACAGCGGTGATAGCGGAAGCAGCGACGACAGAAGCTGCGAGTCAGACGAGGCCCCAGCAATAGACCCTCTGGCTCTGGTTTGAATCAGCCGCAGATACAGTACTCCATGCAGAAACCATACCTAGGAACGCGACAAAACTATCATTCTATGCGGTATTTCGCTGTGAAGCTATAATCCTCCGCCTTTATCTGGATTATGCTCGGGGCGCCACCACGGATCAATTGTCAAAGGAGTGTACCGAAATCTTGAAAGACATTCTCGAAATTCTAGAAGGGGTACTCAGCTATGATCTGTTATCTGCTACCAAAACTAAGGTACCTACAAACCCAAATAAACTCGCTCATCTTCTGCCAAACGGTTTGTACTTAGTAGCTAACTCTACTTAGTGGCCCAGGCGTTCTAAATACCCGAGACTAGAAACTCTTCTACGATACCAGGAGGTCCTTGCCCAAGACAGCGAGAAACTATCCGAATCACATCTGTTCTTAGAAGTAGGAGAAAGAGAAAAGGATTGGAATAAGCTCCTAAGGCGCATTGAGAAGAAGAACAAAAAGCTAGAGAAATTACTTAATTTAATATTCTATAGTCTATACTAGTTTACTATAAACTATTAAAAATAAACTATCTATTTAGACAACTCTACTACTACTACTTAGTCTAGTATATTATTTAAAATATCTAAAACTATTAAGGAGTTAACTTATCTAAATATACTAAAGGACTAGAATATATAGTTTAATATAATTAATAAAATAATCTAATCTAATAGAGTAAATACCTAGTTATTTATTAACCTAAATTTAAATAAGGAGTCTACTTTACTTATAATACTTACTAGATCTATAAAGTCCTTTATATTAACTAAGGTAACTCTCTCTATTAGTCTAGAGGTAACTATATAGAATATTAGATATTAATTTACTTTAAATTTATATAATTTAAAAATTAATAAATAGAAAATTAAATAATCTAATACTTAAATTCTATTATTAATAATCTAGAATATTAATATCTATATTATCTAAATAATATCTAAAACCTATCTAAATAGTATTATAAGTAATACTAGTATTTAGAGATAATTTTAATTTCTCTAAAGAAGATTAAAGTTAAAAACTATTAATTAAATTATAGATATAAAAAAATATTTAAATAACTTTAAAAAGACTAATAAAAATTAAGATATTAATAAGTAATTTTAAGAATAAAAGAATATTTATTTTAATAATTATAAATATTAATTAATTATTATTAATTTAAACTAAATCTATATTAATTTTATACTAGTAATAAATTATTTTAACTTTAATTAATTAATTATAATTTATATAATTATTAGAAAATAAATTAATACTAGTAAGAATCTTTAATTATTTTATAAACTAGTAAATAACTTTTAAAATTATTAAAGAGTTTTAAAAGTTATTAGATAATTAACTAAATATTTTTATTTTTATATAGTATTTTTAATACTCTAAGATTATAATAATTAAAGTAATAGATTTTAAAGTTTTAATTTAAAATAATAGTCTTTTATATATCTTTATAAAAAGAAGATATAATACTTAAATTATTTATATTTAATTAAAACTAAAAACTTTAATTTAGATCTAAATAAGAAAATTATAATAAAAGAAGTTATAAAGAATCTAAATATTAAAACTAAAATAGAAGCTTCTATAACTAGAGTTAATAATTATATAAAGAAAAATAAAAAGTTTAAAAAAGAATCTAAGTTTAAAAAACTAAATATCTTTATAATATAACTTAACTTTTATAAA
>PDUO01000129.1:3985-39195 GCA_003008705.1 Pezicula radicicola
AAATATAAGAGATATATTATAATAAAATATATAATAAATATATTATCTTAAATTATCTTTTAAATTATTTACTTTTATAAAATAACTTATTTAAATACTATTATTAATCTAACTAGTTTAATAAAGATTTAATTATTATTATTTACTTCTCTCTTTTTATAATATAATTAAATTAATCTTTTATTATTATTAATAGTATAATATATATTAAACTATTAATTAATATTATATAAGATAAAACTAAGAGAACTTTTAATAAATAGATTAAAGATATAAATCCTTATTAAAGTAGTTTTAGTTAATATATACTTAGATCTTTATAATAAGATATAAGAGTAAAAAGCTATAATAGATAAAATACTAGAAATAATTAAAGAATAATATATAGTATAAAATAATATTATTCTTTATTATTATCTTAATAAATTAATAAAATTAATTAGTTTATTATAATTTAAAGATCTTTTAATTAAATAGTCTTAGAGACTTATTTATATAGATTAAATAAAGTTTAAATTTTAATATTATAGTTTTAAAATCTTATTATACTTTTATACTTATTCTCTTTTTAACTTAGATCTTTTAACTCTTTATATAATTTAAATATAGTTTTTATTATTTATTAAAAATTAATAAAAGTTCTATTAGTTTAAAATAGAAACTTATTATACTATATAAATTAATTATTTTAGAATAAAAATATTTAAAAATAAGAAATATAACTAATATATAAATTATATAAAGACCTTAGAGAAAGATACTTAATAGTATTAGATTATATCTTATTTTCCCTTTTCTTCTCTTATTATATAAGTATAAAGAGAGGAGATAAGATACTAGAGACCTTATTATAATATAGTATAATATAACTAATATAATTAAATTATATAATATAATTAAATCTAAGATATTATATAGATATAGTACTCTTATATAGAAAGGAGTTAATAATTAAATACTTAGTTATATTTTAGAAATCTTACTAATAAATCAATTAAATTAAATAAAATTATATATTAACTACTTAATTATTAGTATTTATATCCTCGATTTTAGCCTGTGTAGTAATCTTTTTTTATAGTAACCTCTCTTTCTAATACTTATTTTTTTAATATAAAATTAAATACAAACTTGAAAATTTCGAAATTACTATACTATAGTAAAAAAGGAGTGCTGCACAGGCCAGGACACAATTTGTACAAAGCACTGCACCTGGTCTTCTCGGTAACTGACGAAAGTAAACCCTATTACTTTCGACTACAGAAGTAACAATGTCTCCGAAGAAATCCTATTAAAAGGCCTTTATTCTATAGTATATCTATACAATTCTAATAAACTTATTTACTAAACGTACTAAACCTCCGTCCGTTAAAACAAAGGAAGAGTGAAAGATAGAAAAAAAGGACTAAAAAAAAAAAAGAAATACTCTTCTCTAAAATACCCATCAATAAGTTCTCCGCTAAATCTCTCAACACCGATATCCCTGACAAACCGCTCATGTTCGTCGTCGAAGGCCGCTACCAAAACTGGATCAAGCCGATTCTCTTGTTGGATAGTCTCTAAATCGACTACAACACAGCATCCTTGGACGGACCAGCGACGCGGACGGAATGGTACACAAAGATACACCCGCAGAGATACGTGCCCGCCCGCCTTAATCGATGTCGAGTAAGGCCAGCGAGTCACGGCATAGGACAGTTCTTGGATCCTCCAATACTTGGCCAATAAGTATAATGAAAAGATGTTATAGAATGGTGTAAGTGCTGAAGAACAGTTGGAAATTGGGAATTAGCTTACGTTTAAGACTGCTTCGCTTGGGTATATATAGACGTATATATATATATTACTTGATTTTTATTTAAGTAAAACCTTGGATAATGTATTTCGGATTAGAGGCCGAGAGAGAGAACGCTGGCTAACTTGACTTGACTGCTGTTGTAGGCCAACTGCTAAGTATTGGGTATGGTATTCGATCCGTAAGCCCGAAGATTAGAATGCCCGAGCTTAGGAGAAGTAAGTGAGATCTCCTCTGGTCTGGAAAACTAATTTTTAGGCAAGAATAATAGGCGGCGCAAAGAAAAAAAGAAAGAAAGGTTAATAAATTCCATATAATGCTCAACGATCTCAAGGTTTAGTATAGCATTCTTGACAAGCATCTATCTCGGCCTGGACAGCAGTGGATGGTCTCAAAGATCGACCAACAATCGCTGATATCTCCATTTATCCGTTTGCCGATGATTTAACGATGGTACGCATGGGCTTGGACAAGAATGACTTTCCGGCGCTGAAGGCTTGGAGTGATGAATTTGCGAAG
Source organism: Pezicula radicicola (assembly GCA_003008705.1). Classification (NCBI taxonomy): domain Eukaryota; kingdom Fungi; phylum Ascomycota; class Leotiomycetes; order Helotiales; family Dermateaceae; genus Pezicula; species Pezicula radicicola. The sequence continues at coordinate 6,300 of PDUO01000129.1, forward strand.
CTTCCGGGTGTGGTGAAGGTTTACGCAGAGATGGATTCACGAAAGAAAATTGAAATTGGAGAGTAGGATTGTAGAAGTTGGAGGAACCTCCGGCTGGGGGTCCTTTTGAATGGGAGGCACTTACTGCCTCGCTTATAAGTAGAAAAAACTCAATTTATTCTAACTATCTGCATTCTGTTCTTACAAATGTATATTACAACATATATTCAGAGATAAGGACTCCCTCCTTTCAGTGAGTACTATAATATGCCAGGTAAATGTGCCAAGGCATCCCCAACTCCCCCGAAGCCTCACAAAATGTACATGGTCATTGGCCGAAAGCCAAGAACAAGCATATATTCACTACTACCTCCCTGGGTATCTTCTTATAAGACGTATTAACGCCTGAAAATTATCGCACAGAAAACACAGAAACTTTCCTTCCTACTCCTAAATAAGGTCTCTCTTAACGAAAGCCTTATTCGGGCCGAGAAACTGTTGGTAGATATGCCACTGATAGGCAAGCAAAGCACTTCTTGGATCATCTTATCTAGCAATGTCCTAGGAGTACTAACGACTGGATAGATGGACATAATAACTTCCCATACATAATTCGCGGGTAGTATCTAGGAAGAATTGGTGATTCAGAGGTCAATGCTCATGAAATGCCCATTGCCTATACGGACATTACACGGCTGCGTAAAGGACGTGTCGGCGGAGTTTTCTGGAGCGCCTACGTACCATAGTTCGCATGCCTGTTTCTATCCCTCGCACTTTGTAACAGCTAATGACAATAGATGGCAATGATGTAGCCCCGAGCCCAATGCAAACAACGACTTCTCGACTGATGTGGAGTACGAGAGTCTGCGAGCTACTTTGCAGTAGATTGATCTTATTCATACTCTTGCGGAAAAGTATCCCAGGGACCTCGGCCTCGCTCGAACGTCCCTTAAAGCATGGGAGATCTTTAGATCTAGTCGCGTTGTCGGTTTAATTGGAGTTGAAGGCTTGCACTAGATTGCCAACAGTGCAAGCGCTCTGAGGAATTTCCACCGATTGGGTGTTTGTTACATCACCTTGACTCATGATAGCAACAACCTCTATACTGGCGCGACGGTAAGCGACGATATTGGTAAATCCCATCAGCTACCGACTAAATTGTTAAGACTTCGTAGAATTCTCCTGGACCAATTCACGGTAGACTGTCAAAAAAAGGAGCCGAGATGATCAAAGAGATGAATCGTATCAGAATGTGAGAATATACCTCCCTCGACGGATAAAATGGTAGCATCTAGTTGTTAACCAGCTCTCATAGGATCATAGATCTCTCGCACACATCTATAGAAACCCAAAAGCAAGCCCTAACACTTTACAAAGCTCCTGTAATCTTCTTACATTCTTCTTGGTAAGTCCTTAACGTAGCTTAAATGCCGATTAAGGGATTAATGGCTAAAAGTTGAATAAGTTCTGCGTTGACCGAACACTTATGCAACAGCTTAGATGAGATTCTAGATATGCTGAAAACTAATAACGGCGTCTTTATGATTTCCTTTCTATGTAAGTTGACGGATGCCAATAAAGCAACTCTTGAGAGAGTAGCAGATTATATCCAGCATGTTGGGGAAAGGATCGGCTACAAGCATATTGGAATCGACTCTGATTTTAATGGCACCATGCGAACGCCCTCGGGCCTTGAAGACGTCTCTAAGTTTCCTCTGCTCATTGCTGAGCTTCTCAGACGAGGAGTACCAGAAGGATCGGCTCAAGATCCAGTCGGTCTAAGATCCAGTCGGTCTCAATGTGTTGCGTGTCCTGGATGCAGTGGCCGAAGTGTCGATGACCATGAAGAGGGCAAAGGAAGAGATACTGCTCGATTTAATTGAGCCGATTTGGGACGAGAAGCTACGCAATGAGGTCAAGCAAGTACGCGGTGTTTTTGGATGAGAAATTAAACAAGCACTGATGTTTTATAATTATATCTTAGACACTCACGGATATAATCTAGCAAAGGTACCAAAACAAAGTAATAAATCACTCATAGACCCTCATCCAATGCAACTTCCCACCATCACCTTCTCCAAATATGTGCCGATGTAGATAATCGGGATACTTCTACATTATCTGATATAACTAAATAATAATCAGTGCAATAAACCATGGACAGTTTCCATCCCCATCAACATTCCACACCGTGATTCGAACAAGCCTCTTCAGAAAAGGTCTCCAGCCTGTGTCAAAAAAAAGCTAACCATATGAACGTTCACGCCCTTAAACCTTGTAGTACCTAGGAAATCGTTCTAGGTACTTGATATATTCGAGAGGGAGATTGTTCTCTCAGGCACCAGCAAGGAAGAGATTCTACAATTTCTATCATTTCCATTAGCTGACGATCCGGCTACTTCCAAGCTTTAAATTTTCGACTCGGATTTGGACGAGAAGCTAGCTGTGAAGGATTAGTCGTAACGTACCATATATCAAGCACTAGGTGTCCCGTTAGGTCTCTGCGGCCACTTTGATTTCAACGTGTAAGCCATGAATGCTTCGTCCCTAGCTCTTACCCTTCCTACATCACCCATCTCATAAGCCATCACTTCAATAATATCATACACGACACCACTCCCCTCAGTGACGAGCAACCGATGAAAATCAGTCGGAGTCAACAAATGTACAACACTAAATACCGAAGGGACCCTCAAATAATCCTTCCCCTTCCCCTTTCCCTTCCCACTCCCATGATCGACGTAAAATTGCAGTTTCAGCTTCCCCTTTCCACCATCTAGAAATTCCAAGATCTTTTGGTGCTTCTTCTCGTAGTCGATTGAAGCCTTGATCAAGCCCCCAAAGGAGTTTTTGATCTACTCATGTTGATTCTTCATTCGCTCAATCTCCTAACGATTATTCTGTAGCATATACTCCTTCTTAGCCTCCTCGAGACCCTCGTCGCTGACATGGACATGGGGGACGGAATCTACTGCCATTCTTGTGTATTGATATTAGCAATAGAAGTTAATTAACTAATTAGTTCGGAATTAATTAAAGTTAAGTTGATGATATACAAATGCTGGTTGTGCCTTCTGGAAGCCGTAAGGCCGAGGCTAAGGCCAGGCTTGTAGTTGCACATAGTCTGTACACCCAGCACCAGGCTTATACACCCAGTACCAGGCTTGTGCATATAGTACTAGATCTTGGCATAAATATGGTTACCGAGAACCTATAGTTGTGTACTGTGGAGGAGAAGACTCGTCACATAACTACACTAGAGAAGTAGGCGCGTGCCACTCTGTACCATAGTTCATTTCTCGCACACTATAGCTTTTAGAAAAAACCACTTGCCCTGCACAATCATAAACCACCTCTTTCAGTACCAGATCTGTGCACATAGTACTAGATCTTAGCATGAAGCTGGTTACCGAGAACCTATAGTCGTATACAACATCAATTAACTTCCAAAAGAACGGCCGACAGACAACTCAGATGGCCCGAAAGTAGTCGAAAGGAGTCGACTAGTCATCTTTGAGTGGCACACATTAGAGAGGTTCTAGTGACTAGCTAATTGCTAGCTACATCGTCATTTTGGGAATCAACATCATTCATTCATTGCCTCTCTACCACTCACTACCAGAATTATTTTCCACTGCACTACTGGACAGGAACAATTCAGGAGTTAGCACCACTACCATGCTCTCACAGCGGGCCCGAGAACAAAATGCCTGGTTCTTGGAGCAGTTTAAGCGACCACTAAATCGACAAGGATCGAAAAGCACTTTTGGCCAACATCGATCTCGCAACGGCAGACAGAGAATTAGCTCATTCGCCCCAAGATTCTCCCACTGCTCAAAAGGAACGACGAAAAAGGATTGAAAGCCGAGCATCTATTATACACTGGTGGGTTGAGAGGAACCCCAGAACTCCTGGCGGCATTTTCAGGACTCTTCAATCACTTCTTCGCGCCGAGAATTCCAGTTAGGCTAGAACATGTTGTGACGGGTCCAGGGTGCTATCATCGATACCTTAATCAACGATATATGCGACGAAGGCGATGGTATCTTGGTGACAGCTCCTATGTAGGGTACGTAACTAACTAACTACATTAACCTCGTGTTTGTGACGGGAATGTTTTTTTCCCCTTTCTTTATTTTTCAATTGCTCATATATCACTTCACTGCTACATAGGAAGCTTCCAGATATCGGCCGTACTGCGAAACGGCGTTCAAATCATACCCGTACATGCGCCTTCTCCTGCTCATAACGACCATAATTCCCCACGGGCACCCGTTGCAGCATATCGGAATGCAGCAGAAGCAGCCACATGCAACATCAGAGGCATTCTCTTTTGCAATCCTCATAATCCACACGGTCACATCTGCCCAGCCGAAACTATTGATGCTCTGCTTCTGTACTGCGAGGAAGCCAATCTTCACTTCGTATCCGACGAGATTCTAAAGCTTCCGGGAACAGAGATGGGTTTTTATGGGACAGCTCTGGAATCGAAAGATCTAAACACTTCTACATCCTGTATGCTCAATTATCACCGCATCATTCTCATATCGGGGTTAGCTGTACTCTGCCATCGGGCAAGCCAATCCAACTGTCAGCCTAAAGCTCGACGCCATCTAATCCTTCTTCTTCTTCTTCTCGTACCATCTTGAGCTGGTAGCATCTCAACAACTCATCCATTATCACACGGAGAATAATGTTAGCTACATTCTTCCCTAGACACTGTCGCGGACCAAATCCAAATCGCCACACGTTGTATCGCCGCGACTGCGGTTTTTAGAAAGTCAGCTAGCTAGCTCTTTTGCGAGATGAGGTCTCGTCGACGAGAAATTTTAGCTACCGGATCCTTTTGCCCAAGATGCCTATACGGGTCGAACTTTGAAGCCCTCTCCCAATATGGGTTGTCTACATTGATGGCGTAGGCGTCAACAATAGCATCCGTCTAATACTCTTGTTAGCCAACTTAGGCCATGTATTCTCTTTCGAAGAGAGAATAGTAAGCAATACTTTCTGAGGAATCACGTATCCGTCGATGACTTTGTCATCATTGGCAGCTTCGAGATTCGAGAATGCTACATCTACATATCAGCCAGACCGAGCTTGGTGTCGAAGGAGTTGTAATTATAGTGATCAAAGACACCTACGCAGGATTGAATGAAGTCGAGATGTTTCAAAAATACATGCGGCCAATAAAGTATCTTCTCGGCGAAGGTACTTCTCATAGGTTTCTTCTGGTTCGCTAGAATCGGTGTGCATCTGCATTTCAAGTTGTAGCTTTTGCTAAATGTCAATATGTCGAGCAATTCTAAGAACATTTCAAGACACGGCGTGAGCGGTAACATCTAAATTTACGAACCGCGATTCGTCGAGTGTTTAAAGGAGCTAGTTATTATTAACCAAACATACAAGGATAAATTCGCAGTTTTCATAAATAAGACATACTTCCCGCATCGATAATTCACCTTTCTCTATTGCTTCCCACAATGCTACAATGGCGGCATCGCCTTTCTAGGTAGCTTCTTGATACGCTTACCTGATCAAAGTTTCCCAACTCTGCTTGAAGTTACGAAGACGTGACATCGTTGAACTAGGAAGATACTTAGTAATAGTATATCGATTTATGGCACCCATGAATGTTTCTCTGAAGAGTTCTTCACTTAGAGGACCGAGTGAATGCAGCTCATTCCGTTGCTTTGCAGTAAGGTCACCGAAGAAGATACTAGCGACCATGAAGAATGGACAGTACTTTAGGTCATCCGTTGAATTGATAATGCACTCTCCCCCATTGTCATTTAACGTGTGTATAAACTCTCTAGCCTCGTGTATGAACGACTTAGACCTCATGAGAGACGTAGATCGATCAAAGTGGCATTCGAAAGGCTTTCTCACGCTTCGCTACTGTTGCTAGCTAACCAAACCAACGCAGGATCCGAGCAGCTCACCGAAAAGCCATTGTCAGTAGGCTTGATATGCATATGTGAGTCCTTGTAGAATGCTTGCACATGCTCTGGCTTAGTTATGACACTGTGGGCTCGTAAGCTTCTTTCTAATTTACATTACTGGATGCACACTTACATCTCCCGCTTGAAGCCTGACCAGATGCTGTACATGGGCTCTATACTAGCTCCGCCATCTCTGAGCGGCACGTCTACCATTGAAGAATTTCTCAGTTCCTTGTCCATTTGGAAATTTGAAACGTACACCTAGGAGATCCCTCAGGCCATGTAAGGTTTTGGATGGTTTTGGTAGATCCTTCGTCTAAATCAGCTGATGGGTCTTAAGCCGGACGATATGAAATGTCTTGGTGAACTTTCTTACATCTATATCTGCTCTTGCAATTAATGACATTCTTGCAAAGATGTAAAGTAGTACAATTATAAACATGAGCGGCAATGCCAAGGCGATAGCTTGGGCAGTAGTCGCTTCCCGTATTACCTCTGCGAGCATTCTAGAGTTGGGTTTAGCATGGATCGAGTATATTTGTTGGTAGACAATGACTTCGTTCCTTTATACTAATCCCGTTCGGTTGCCGTCCAATCCACTGGACTATTCCGACGGTGAGTCTATAGTCTATGTTTGCCATGAGCCAGTCTCGGTAACCGATAGATCTGGTACACGGCGACCTGCAAGAGCCAAATATACGTACAAACTTGGACGAATAATATGATAAAATGGGTACCTTTAATATATACATCAAGATTTGGCTTGCTGGTTTTCTTTATGCAGCTCAACCCTGCGTCACCGATACCATGACGGCAATACCAACCAGTTTATACGTATTGTTCACTCATGCTGTTGAACAATATCCAGAAAACCTTGCCGTCGATCACAAAGAAGGTTGCTTGACTTACCGCGAGCTCGACGAAGCCTCGTTAAAAATTGCAAATGATCTCGCGAGCCTTGGAGTTGGCGATGGATCACCCGTGCTACTTGTCACAGCTCATGGAAGCTTCGATATCATCGCCATTCTTGCCATTCTGAAATCGGGCGGCTGCTTTGTTCCCATTGACCGGAGAACATGGTCATCAGAGATGATCAAATATGTCTGCGACTTAGTTGACAGTCGGGTAATTGTCAACACTACGACAGAGCCCTTTATCGAACCTGTTGGACTCCACAATGTACTGCACTATACTAGACTTCCGCAGGTTAAGTCCAAGAGTACTTGGTCTTTGTTACTTTACCGCAACGAATCTCAAGGCACAGCGCGCATCATTTTTACCAGCGGAAGTACAGGTCAGCCAAAAGGGGTCATGATCTCACATAGATCATTATGCTTGTACTCAAGGACGAGCATGATCAACTTGGATATCGCTCTAGGAGACCGGCCGCTTTATATCCTGTCTATGGCTTTTGATGGTGCGTGCTTCCCGCTCTCGATTTAGAACTATGTTAACACCTTCTAGCTTGTGCTTGTATACTGTTCTCAGCATTAGGCAATTGTGGCACAGTCGTTTCTGCAAGCCAGAAGACATCTGCCACATAGCCTCTTCATGCACTATGATGGCGGCAACACCATCTCTCTTGAAAAGTCTTCCCATGCCTAGTGCAGAAAATAGTATATATTCTAACATGCATACTATCATTCTCGGTGGCGAGACTACAACGCAAGATCTGCTTGGGTCATGGATAGACGCAGGAGTGTGAGTGCTTACAGCTTATGGAGTCACTGAGACGACATCTATGGGCTGTGTACATAATGCCAAGCGAGATCCGGAAACCGGAAATATCGATCTTCTCTTGATCGGTGGAATCATGGAGCAGAGCCCGATCAGTCTTGTTAATTGCGACCATACCATGATAGAAGACGACCTTGTCGAGGGAGAAATAATCATTGCAGGCGATGGTTTCGCCCAGGGATACTACAAGGACGAGCTGAAGACAAAAGATAGCTTTATTTGCTGGAATGGTGTCCGCATTTATAAAACAGGTGACTATGGTCGATGGGTACGAGGATCAGCGGGCAATCGAGTGATCGAGTTCCGCGGTCGTAAAGACCGCACAATCAAGAATAGAGGCTTTCTGGTGAATCTTGATCGAGACGTGGAAGATGGGCTCTATCATGCCGGAGAATCACTTGGTGTAAAATCAGTTCGTGCCACGGCGACAGAGAACGGTATCATTGTCGTGGTCACTCCAAGGGGCGTAAACACCGCTGCGCTACTCATAGAAGCAGAGCAAAGAATGTACTTATACTGCATACCATACCGGATTGAGGCTGTAGACGAATTCCCACTCTCATTAAATGGCAAAGCGCAGCCCAGAATAGTTTTGGTCATTATTGCAGCTATTAATGAAGGCAAGCATACCTAAGAAGCTATAGACGCAACAACCTCAACATCCCTTAAAATATAATCAACTAATAGAACCAAGGAGGGTGAAAAGCTCGCATAAGTGCTCTGTGCTACAGAAGAAGTGTTCGGATGTCTGGGCGAGAAACTCCTAAAGATTAAAGCCGACGATTCACTTATTAGAATAGAAGGTTCTTCACTCCTGGCATTAAAGCTTGTTGTTTTCCTTCGCTAGCTTAACTTGCACACTTCCGTAAGAGAGGTCTTAAAATGCGGAATATTTTCAGAGATTGCACAGCATGCTTCAAAGTCTCCCTGCCCAGAGCCTGTAAGGCCTTGGATTGCCCAAGATGCTATAGTTACACAGAAACTAGCAGAGCTTCGCAGACAAGTTCGCAGTACACTAGGCTTGACCGATGATAATTTTAACGTTAGGCCTCTAACTAGTTTGCAGCTGGAATTATCAATGCCAACATTGGCTGATAAGTTAAGCGGTGTCAACCAAGTTAAGCTCGCTTATAGTAGTAGATACGCCAGAGTAATAGAGAGGGCGTGGCGCGCCGTATAGTAAGCTGAGCTAGTCTTTAGAACTGAGATTTCCTTGGTAATCGGATCCGGCGCATAGATTATTCACAAGAAGCCTTCTAGAACACCGAAACTCGAGGTGTATAACTCTCGTAAGGACTATACAGCGGCTGTCAGCGAGGCTAGCATAGCCATTAGACTAGGCTGCAAACTGGAGTTCTTCGCGTATCTCCTAATTATATCAAAGGAGATGGATAAGATTACGGTTGTGCTTATAGTTCATTATAGTCTAGTTGACGGCTACTCTTTGAAGCTACTAGATAGAGTTGAGCGAGCTGGGCAAGGATGATTGTTAGACTATAGCCCTTCCTCCTACATTAACGCCAACCTTGAACTTGCGGCCATTTAGCGTAGACGAGATGCTAAAGCGAGAGATTTCTTTGCCAGCTCCCTGAGAGATGTCCCCCTAGAGAACAGTGCAACTAAACGACACCAAAACAGCGCCTAGAGAAGAAGTGAGGGCATAGAGAAATGCACGAAGGCTGTCCTCTTGGAATCTTCAGTCGGCACGGATAAGGTGACAAGCTTTGCAAGACAAATGTGTGTATCTGTTGCATGCATATACTACACTGCTTGGGCAATGGCCATCAGTGCTATTGGGAGAAGTGCCATTGTTGTCGTTGGAGCCGTTTTCTCGGATCGAGTAACACAGCCCGACCACGAGAAGACCATCGGTCCATACATGTCCACGCTGCCCCTCGTATTTAAGTTCGATATAGATGAGAGTGTGGCGGCTCGACTTCAGCGAACAATGGAGGACCTTACGACGGTCGGCGAGTACTCTTGGGCGCGGTCAGACCAAGTTGGCATCAGTCATCGTATGGGGAACCTGTTGGCAATGCAACTACCACTACCAGATGAGCATTCAAGACCACCGCCTCTTCATGTAGAGTCTGTAGAGAAGAGCGACTTCCCTCTGTGCATGTTTGTAGAAGCCAGCGGGAACCTGCGAGTCCTGTACGACAAGACCCATTTCGATGACCACACCATACGGCGTGTTGGTGAACACTTCAAGCACGCACTGTATAGGCTCGTGCATGATACTCGGGTAGGAGACTGCAAGGAAATCAACCGACTTTAGGAGACTGTGCTCGAGCAGGCCGAGCAGGTGAGAAGTGAGGCTGGCGAGCAAACAGTGAAGATGGCGATAGAACGATCAATGGACCGATTCTCCAAACGCACCTTTGTGCCTCTGGATCCCAGTTGGCCCATGGATCGAAGAGCTGCCGTCAGTGCAATACTCCTACCCAGCGCCACACAAGAATGTGAGGTACTGATAATTGCAGGTATGAAGGTGTTGGCCGTCGACTGTATTCTCGGTGACAATGATGATGACGATGACGATGACGACGACTATCTTGTAAGGCTGCCAGATACAACGGCGTCGCTCGACTCGGACCTTGTCATCATCTTCACTTCAGGCAGGACTGCCACGCCCAAGGGTATTCCAACGTCCAACTGGGCATTCCTCTCATTCCTAAGCATCCTCGAGGCTACTGCCTCTGCAGGAGATGCAGTCACAATCGGAACCGCCATCGACACGGCTCGCATGTATATCCTTGATGAAGAACAACACCCAGTATCGGATGGAGTACGTGGGGAGATCTATCTCGCAGGTATCCAGGTCCTACGGAAGTATATTGGCGCTTCTGAACAAACCGCGCTGCGCTCGCGGTTAATGGCATACTGGTGGCATTCGTTGCTTTCTCCCCGTCTCCGAACTACCTGGACTCAGAAGAACGGGTTACTCGTCTTCGCAGCAGGCTGGGCGAGAGGTTACTACTTTCTTGGGTACCGCAGATTATCTTGCCGCTTGAAAAGTTCCCAACGAATCCGAATGGCAAGGTTGATACCAAGGCTCTGGAGACCATGTACACCAGCAAAATGTCTGTTCGCAAGACAGCTCTGCTCAATCCAGCGCCTTACAACAACAATATTGAAAGGAAAGTGACCGAGGAATAGCGTCGAGTACTTCAGCTGGAAGCCAATACGCCGCTACAAGACTCTGGCGATTTCTTTCGTCTTGGAGGCCATTCGGTATTGGTCATACTTCTTGCTACACGGCCCACAACTACATTTGGCGTCGATCTTACTATGCGCGAACTTCTGCCAGCTCCTTTTCTCCGGGATCAAATCAATATCATCCAACGTCTACTTGAAGCCAAGGTAGAGGCTAGTCGACGAGCAGAGACCATCAAACCTCAAAACAACATCAGTGGTCGAGACAACAATGCCTTGGTTACTGAGGAGTTGACAAATCTCGAGCGATAGATATAGTTCCAGTACCAAGTCGCCACAACTGTGACGGCGTTTAATATTGCTAAGATCCTATATCTCGGCGGTACAGTGGATATCCTTAGACTGGCGGACTCGTTCAATCTAACCCTTGCATCTGACCCTGTTCTTCGCTCTAATATAGTGGAAGGACCAGACGGCCCAAGGAGAACCTTGTGCAGCTCTGCCCCAAAAGTCCGCAGAGTCGCACAGCTCGACATACACACTGAGGACCATCATTTCGACCTTGTCCATGACGAGCTTATCCGTGTCTACTTGATCGGGAATGTAGGCGAAGAAAAAATTCATCGTGAACACTCAGTGACTCAGCTTGTCATTGTCACATCTCACATAATCGCTGACCTAGGTACTCCATAAAACTTGCTTCTGTTTACCTCCTTGGCATACTCTGGGATTACCCCTACGATACACGAGAGACCACGGCATCTGGGTTCAAACCGATGGATACATCGTTTGTCGCTGGATAAGCAAAAATGCTGGAAGGATTACCGGTCGGTTCTCTTATCGCCTGTGGCAACCTTCGAAGGTGCTTCTCGAACCCGCGATTTCAGTGGCAGGTTGGTGACTATGTTAAGCGGGCTGATACGGCGACTGGGCATTACACATTATCCAATGGGACTGGCTGCTGCCGCCGCTCTTATGCTCCAGTGGCTTTCGGGAGAGGATGACGTTGTCTTAGGTGCCAACCGGTTATTATTAGTTGAACAAGAATGCACTCCACCATCCTCTCTTCGAGTGCATGGTGACATTCCATCCTTGTAGTGCTGGTCTCGACAACTGGCTACAATTGCTAGGCTGCAACATTTCAGTGTTATCACTCTTTGCTCGCGGAGCGAAATTCCCGCTTATGCTTGAGTGGTTCGAGTTGGACTCTGATCGATGGTTACTTTACATCCAACATGATACGAATCATCTACTACTGACTACTATTAACTTGGTGGAGAATGCATTGGACATCATCCTCAATGCGATCGCAGACGAATGCTCCCTCTCTGAACTCCAAGCCCGTTTGACAAGTCCGAATTGGCCAGATTTCGGCTTGCGCAAGAGCAGTCTGGTTTCGAGTACTTCTGGTTCGAGCGCAGCTTCTTCCAAAGACTCCGGCCACTCGCGGCCGGTGGAAAGCATCGTTACAACCATCCAGGGAGAGATGGCTGCTTGCTTGGAAAAGGGCGGCAGCGAATTATCTCCCGATGCCTCATTCTTCTCGGCCGGGGCTGATTATACGGCGGTTGTTGTGTTGCGCTATCGAATGCAAAAGCCGGGCGTGGATATCTCAGTGAGGGCGATATTTGCAGCTAAGAGCCCATTGAAGCTTGCAGAACACGTGCTACTCTATACTTCTTAGGAGGATGTGCAATAAAAGTAGATCGACTATGTTATACTCTATTTCTTTGACACTCTGCTTTCTGCAAGACCCTACCATGAATCTTCAATCACCATGGTATTTGACGATGAATGCGCACCTGAGTGAAAGGACTGGCATTAAGCTTGAAGGGCTCGATACATCATCTAGTATTGATGGTACTTTCGGCTTTGCGCAATCGCTCTACTTAGGGTTCGTACGGCGTTCCGTAGGCGATGCGTGCGGCTCGAAGGCGTCGGGTGTTCTGTGTTTCTTTTCCGTAGACGAAGTTCAACGACATCCCATTACTTAGAACCAGAGCTTAGGCAATTATCTACAGCACCTTGCACCCAATACGTATCAATACATGTCATCCAGGATCCTTATCACCCATTATTTCTCACCCATCGCCCAGCACAGTATTAAGCTGATAATTACACTTGATATTCCCAGACACTACTCGCCCAGTAATTCCGCCACCCAGCATTTCCAGCACCTATCTCCTAGTATAGTATTAAGTATTACACTTGACATTCCCAGCTCCCAAGTCTCTTTAGACCCAGCACCAGCACCAGCACCAGCACCATCGCCTATCACCCTCTTCCCAAAACCCATAGCCCACAGCCAGCAGCTAGTATTTCCACCACCTATCACCCATCACGACTCTCTTCCCAGAACCCAGAACCCATAGCCCACAGCCAGCAGCCAGTATTCCACCACTTAGCATTTCCACCACCCAGTATTTCCACCACCCATCACCTATTATGACTCTCTCTTCCCAGAACCCATAGCCCACAGCCTGTGGCCCAGTACTATACCTCAAACCCGGAATACCAAGCTGCGGAGGTCAACTTGAGCCTCAGCCTTGTACCCTCGCATCGCCTCGCCCGTGCAAGTGCACCATGTAAGTGCATCGTGCGCAGCTTTGTGTGCATTATCAATCGCTCGGCCACTCGATCGCATGATTGGCAGATCGTAGGTAAGTCGGTGTGGAGCGAGGCAGGAAGATGGGTGGTGGGAGTATCGTGTGCCGTGTGCTGTGTGCCGTGTGCTGTGTTTCATTCGCCAAGAGTTCTCGTAGAAAGTTGCTGCCCGCTGGTACAAGTCTCGTACATGATCTTGCGCAGGGGGCTACGAAGTCGTGCACTGTGGACAGAGAGTTGAGACAAGGCCCCAGAAGAATTGTTTGCGGAATCAGGCTAAGAATAAAGATGTAAACTTAGCTGTAAATCGGAGGTGAGGTAGGAGGAGATAAAGAAGGAAGAAAGAATTTGGGCAAGAGATGTTGTTTAAATACAGGCGCACAAGTCTCGCCTGCGTCATTAGCTGTTGGAGTTGTTGAGGCAGGCAGGCACCTTTCAGGACTCGGAACTGGAGGCGAGTGAACCCTACGTGATCTCGTGTCGCGTGAGGTGTCTAGTGGCAATGGTTCAATGTCAAAAACGCGCTCGTGCCCTGTTGAGGCAAAATGTGTAAGAGAGAGAGAGAGAGAGAGCAAAAGTTCTGGATATATAAGTTCGTGCTCACCAACTAGGAATAAGCAGGAGGGTGTTCCAGGACCTACAGAGGAGTTGATGGAATACGTGCTCGATATCTGCATGGGCGTGGTACAGGGGAGAGGCCTACGAACTGCACATTTATGCTACGGCTCGAAATCCTGATCCCCTCGAATCTCTCAAGGTCTCATCGACCTTTGATTCTATCCCATTCGTTCGCGACTATCTCCAGAATGAGATTGAGAAGCAGCTGAGGACCCTGATGATGACGAGCTACCACAGCTATTATTCATAGGCTATCACTGAGATTATGGTGCCTAGAGCACAAGGCAAGGGAGGACCATGAGATCCCAGGTCCGAGAACTTATTCACGCCATGAAGACTTGAACGCCGTCGCCGTGGCCTGCTCCCTGATCTGCTTCCGGACCAGTAAAGTATCGAAGAAGGGCAAGAAAAAATCGAAATCCTCAAAATCTTGGGGAGATGGCAATACGCCGGATATAAACATACCCTGCTAGATGCTCTGTTCTCTGGGTCTGCTCGTAACAAGAGATCTATAAAGCTTTTCGCATCTTCGCTGATATCCTTCCGGCGAGGTAGTTCCACTCATGCCTGCCGATGAACTTCCCGTTGGTCTCGAGATCGTCGACGTTCCTTGCTCTCTTGACCTCACTGACACGGTTGGAATGCTGAATCTGGGTTCATTATCGTCTCCCTAGTTACTGAATCAGTTCCATCCCTGTATTTCCCCTCTTCTCCAGATCTCGCTCGGCTATCTATTTTACCCCTGAATTAACCCCCAGATCAAATCTCCCCAGCTAGGCTGATCATTGATTGTCTGGTGTCCCTCACCACCGCCGGCAGCGGCATCATATATCTTCTTCGCTTGTGTTGTTAATCTGGATAAATACGATGAACCCGGTTACAACGTGTAACCTACTATAAGAAAGTGCGGCAAAGGGTCCTGCTCGGCACTGGGGGCGGTGATATTGACACGTGCTTCTGGGGACTCTTAGAATATCCATGCATATTTCCCATAACAGTGTCCGAATCCTCTCGTAATCTTCTCAAACCGGCGTTCTATCAGATCCTACAACATCACCAAGTTCTGCCTATGCTTTTTTCTGTATGAGGAATGGTGAGCTCGATGAAGCTGCGTTTGAAACGTGTCAGGTTGTGTGTTGTTCATGACATCGTCAAGCAAACTAGTGGCTTTCGAAATTGGATAAAGATGTTCCCGGAGGTGTTGAAGCCATTGAACAGGGGAGGGCAGTATTGATACTGATGCGAACAAGGTCGGCGAATTGGTTGAGAAGCTCATCGCACAGGCCAACAAACCTAGGAATGAATCTATTAATCAAATGAATAGGATAAAGATTGCAAGAAAGAATGGAAGAACCTGTCACGGCATTAGCTGTCAATCCCAATAATCGCTCATTCTATTCAGCAGATGAAGCAGGTACTCTTAGCGAGGTCGGGGAGTCGGAATGGGGCATTTGTTAGTATAGATGCAGATGAGGCTTTGAGTTATACGACTTCCTGCGCGCTCAGTGGATTGACTCGTGACAGCATTCTGGGGAAAAGGCAGTATCCTCTGATGGATGCCAGAAAAAAAAGTGATTTAGAGAAGGTCAAATATTGCTGTTCCAGCTTAGGAGACGCCTCTCGTCTGCGTCACTCAGTCCACTGCTCATTGGCCATAAATAACAGTCCGAAACACAA
This sequence comes from Pezicula radicicola, assembly GCA_003008705.1. Lineage (NCBI taxonomy): Eukaryota > Fungi > Ascomycota > Leotiomycetes > Helotiales > Dermateaceae > Pezicula > Pezicula radicicola. The sequence continues at coordinate 22,010 of PDUO01000129.1, forward strand.
ACTCTACCCATGACACCACCAGCATCTCCACAATCCTTTCAATCCACATTCTCAACCTCCATCACTGATCGTGCTTTATCCGTCAGAATAGCGGCAAAAAAGGGAAAGTAAGATTCAGGATGCGTCTGATGATGCAATTGGAAGGAATGATTGCAAGCAGTTAGTGGATCCCCTGGAGATATCTTGATTTCTGAGTAGATCTGAAGATGTTGGAACCCCAGGGTTCGGGGAGATGCTTGCTTCTGCACTTGGTCCGCCGAATTCGTCTCTAAATTTCTCTTTATAAACTTCATGGGTGGGCTCAATAAAGCTAGCAATTGCCTCGTTGCTCAATGTGTCAACATAGGTCTGATCATTGAACCAGATGTAGTGAGTGCTCTAATTCCACAACTTATCAGACTACCGCTCATTTTTCTAGCCACGCCCACGGGTGCAACTGGTGGTGTAGATGGTGATTCGTAGGGTATTTCATCAGTCCAGACACTGGCTCTACTCTCTCTTACTAGATCCCTGTATGAAACCCGTAACCTGGCCCGACAATTAACCCAGGACAGGGTGTACGGGCTCTTACACACTGTACGGGCTCTATGCACTATACAGGCTCTACATACGCGATCCTCTGCAAATCTCCGTCCTCTCGCCCTCTCACATGGCTCTCTTGAGCATTCCTTTTTGATACCCACAGGTCGGAGTTGTTGGGCGATGGGAGCAATTGGGATAAACGGTGATGTTGTGAGTGTGTGTGTATGTATGAACTTAAGTGTGATGAGATACTGCTATGAGATATAGATGCAGCTAATTCTCACTGCATTACGCCTGCTCTCACTGAGGTTGAGGGCAAGATTCACAATCTGCGCAGAATCAACGTCCAATGTATTTAGTGTCACTCTATCTACTACAGTCTTCAGGATTAACAAGCCATTATCGACCATAAACTCTATAAGATGTTCTTAGCGCTACTATCTTAATTATCCCCCACCCAACACGAGGGATGGCCAGAACTTACAACTTGCGAACAACGCTGGCTTAAATACATAGCAAAAATGGGCTATACAACCAGAATACTAGAGATGGCAAGACGGACTCGTAAGACATCTTAGCATCTTTGCGGGTAGCCTTAATATCTTCCTTCCTACTCTGCGTATTATTGCCATTATAGGCTTCTTCTTTGACTATGTCTGGCCAGGAAACAAAAGTGCGTGTTTCGTCAAGGTACTATTTTGAGTAACTCCAGCTAATTCCACATTACTTCATCTCCTTTTCCTCTTCCCTAAGTGGACTATCATCAACTCACCTCTCCTCGAATATATACTTGTCTTGTCGAGGGACTACCCTTTAACCCTCCTCCTAGACGGCCGCCAGCCAGTCTGCCTCTACAAGTCGACTTGACAAAGTAGATGCCAACATCATCAATACTGAGGAGATCACTACCAACGTCGTCAACGAGTGCGGGCGGACTTTACTCGGCGGTAACATCGACCTCACTAGTGTCGAGAGTCTTCGGCCAGGGATATTTGTTGCTGAACTCTGCTGGTGTAGATGGTATATCTGATGTCGGCGGCAAAAGATCTAGAGTGGATTGGCCATTATCGAGGGGACAGCCCAACTTACCAATGTGTAGAAGCGATCACCTCTCGTCAAGGCGACTGCATCACTCAAAATGGCCCGCGTGATTGTACTTAGGTGCCCTTCTATAGGTACTTAAACTAGATTTAAACTAGGCTTAAACTTATTGGTATGTTATTTTCGCGGGGACAATATAGAGGTACATCATAGACGGATATTATTTTGATAAAAAATAAGGGTTGTTGTTACTCGTTTTCTTGATAATTGGTGACACGTGTCCCATTTTGAATTTACAAGCACCTTCTGAGTCTTTGTTGGCGCGATTGCCAGCAGATTCGAATTTGGTTTAGACTTTTTATCCACCCACAACTATACCACCAACCATACTACACCAATACCATCTAGACCACACAATCATTGCTCTTGCTTTTGCTTCATAGCTTAGACTAGTTTTAATTTAGTTTAATTTATTTTTTAATATTAACTAACCTAAGCTATTAGATAAATATTTTATACTTTTAGTATAGTAATTCTTTTATTAATCTATCTACTATTATATTTATACTTAATATCTATTTATTCAAGAAGTATTAAATTCATCTGCCATCTGCCCTTCACTTACTAGTAAACAGTTTCGCATTAACCTCATCAATAGCCTTCCTCGCAGCCTCAGCATTCTGTAACGCAAAGCATTACCGATAACTCCTCTTGTGTCTTCTTCTCTTTAATCCTTCTTCCATTTTCTATTACCTCTTTAACCTCCGCCTTAGGAAGACGACTTTCCTCTAAATTAAACTAGTTAGAGACGAGGAACCGTTAATAGGCTATACAAAAGACATTGAAGTGTTTAGAACTACTGGCTTCTCTGCCATCGCGTTGCCGCTTCGGGGGGTTTATATATGGTAGGGTCGATAGGCTGGGTTCTTCTGCCGTACGAGACCGAAATGGCTGGGCTGGCAATTGGAGAGAAAGTAGACAATTAACTGTCCCCTGAAGTATAGGACAAGGGGGGACAAGGGGGGACCAGGCTTGTCGTCTGGGTTAGCAAGCTCGTCGTCTGGGTTAGTACGCAGGCGGCGCTGAATATACGGAATTTATTGCAATTAAGGCCGGAGCTCCAGCCTCTTCAGAACGACATTTCAAATCACTGCAAGAGCCTCCTGCAAGACTGGAGACTACCAGAATATAGTTTAGTTAACCTGTGGAAGTATAATCTACAGCGATGAAGAATGTCTAAGTGCATGCAGATCGGTCAAATAGACAGAGATTTTGTTTTAATTGTACCATAATATAGAATAAGTAAAACGTGATTACTAGAAAAAATATATTAGAGTTTCTTAATAAGATTAATATATAAGGTTTAAAACAAAGAGGTAGGAGTATAGAAGTAGAGGTAGAGGTACTTGTCTGCCTGCAAAGATTATAGACAAGTTCTGGGCACTGAGGCTGTAGAGGAAGATCCTTCGAAGCTTCACCCTGTAAGTGTGTATCCTAAGATTGACTTGTAGATTCTAACTTCTGCAGGTCCTCCAATTCCGCGCAAGCACAAGCACAAGCAGCGACTCACTAGGAGCAATCTCAAACGGCTCTCACTCATCGCCTAAAGGAAGTAAACAATCACACTATCTCGAACTCCAACAATAACCAACCCTCCTCGCTCCTCGACCACACCTGAACTATTCTATCCCTCGTCGTTTCAACCTCTTCCATTCTTTCCAGGGAGGGTTTACGCGAAACTCTGAAGAGAAAACTAACAAGGTGTTTGCGGGGCTAGGCAGATAAACTCGGCGCTCATCGATTGCTACCATTGCCGGTGCAGTGTTTTCAGAAACTAAGGGCGTGTCAGTATATTGTGCATACCAAATACTGAAGTGATCCAGCATACAGTAATTTGGGAGATATCTCTTCCAGCCAGGAATCAGATCCAAGTGGGCTCCTAAACATTCTGAGACTTTTGATTTAGAGAGTGAGAATTATGATTCGAGAGAGGTTTTGAAGGGTGAGGGGGTTAGGTTTGAAGGAAGGAATCGGTGGAAAGATATGGGCCTTTTTGTTGTGTGGGGACCCAGGCAACGACATGGCTCTTTCACCTATTAATGATATTGCTTACATCTTAAACTCCAATCTATGGCCAGTGTATTAGATTAGATTGGGGAACCGACACGCTATAGTTCTCAACCCCTTTGATCTCGCATCGGACGAAAGAAGTCAGGATAACTTTGCTTGTTAGAACGACCCATTGGTTAAACTCTTTATACACTCCGATCTCTTGTTTTTTCCTAATTTTCTGGGCCATATCCACTGCATAGTTAGTCACAAATGCTTACAAAGATTTACTCCACCTCAAAACTGTCGAGTAGTGATTACCTACACGGCATTTTCTATAATCCTCAGCCATGGAGCTGAAGTACGTTTCTTGGACTTACTTCCTTGCAATAACCACAACTGCTATTCCTGTAGCCTGCGATGAGGTCAGCCAGAAGATGCTCGGCAGTGTGATGTGAATGTGATATGGAAAAGAGGCAACTAGCACCGAAGGGTGGTAGTGATGAGACTGGAATGTTACAGTAGCGCTGATGTTATAGTAATTGTTTAAGTGTTTCACCTAGAGACACCGATTTGAATATTGGTTAGTTAAGAGGAATAGGGAAATGTCATGTCTTATTATATATGGATAGTTCTTATACTAACTTGATGTCTCCTGTTGTTCACAGATATATTATATTTTACTGAAAATCTCAGGCTCCCAATCCAGTTAAGCCCACGATTAAAAGAATACTTTTTTCTTTCTTAGTTTGTTCAGCTGAGGTAATTAATCAGTAAATGACAAACTACCACAGCTTCACATATTACTTCTGCATTGCTCTGATACCCTCAAAGCCAAGGCAACAAGCTTTAACTGATTGATCTTGTCTGCGCAGAAGAAGAAGAAGAAGAAAAGTCATACAGTTGATACAGGCAGAAGTGAAGCACATAAAATCATCGAACCCGCACCCTCCTGGTTCACCGCTCTCTTCTACAAACCCCTCTAAACTACTATTATACTACCTATAAGTAGAGTACTTAAACTAGGCTTAAGATAAGCTTAAACTTCCTTCCACACTTCATCTTCTGTACACTTAACTCACATCCTTGCTTCCCAGGAGACGCCCCTGCTACCAAGAAGCGAGGCCGTGGTCGTCTAGATGAAGTAGAAGTCTCTATCAGAGTTGAAGAGGATTGGCTAGTTGTAGCTTCTGCAGAAGTCATGTAGAAGTGACAACTAAGTGGTGTAATTACACAACGGTAGTGATATTTACTTGCATATATCTGCTGATTTATTTATTTATTTTAGCACTGTGGGNGTTAAAAAAAAGAATATACAACTACCTACTGCGATTAGTATCACATTAATTCCAACCCTAAATACATTGAATTGCTTAATCTAGAACAAAACAACTCCTTCCTTGATCATTACCTGGATGTCCCGGTCGATCTGTCCAAGGTTCTCTTTGTTTGTACCCCTTAAGTGCTCTTTGTAGTCTTCTTCCGCTTGCTAAGCTAGCTCGTGTAACTTCTAAAACTCGTCTAGGGTTTGGAGCTCATGGAACCATTTTCCTCCATAGGAAACTTACTATCTTTAATCCTTTATCGAGAGACAAGACTGGGTCTCTGTTCCTGAACCGGCTGAGGCCTCAGCCCTCCCGCTGTCTTGTTTGTTCGCCAATACCAAAAGTGGCACTCCTTCTGTTTCTGAATGTTGTAGGACATCCTCAAGCACTAGCCTGCATTCCTCTAGTCGCCCCGAACTAGGAGTCTCTATCGACCGAACATGGTGATCATCAAATGGCAGGGTCTATATTCTCCATGTCGGCGGATGAGTCCGTCTTGTTGATGAATCGAAAGCGCGCGGGCAGAGGACGATACTAGCAACCCAGATGAAGCCCACAAGCAACATTCAGCCAAGCGTAATCGACCCAGCGAGCCGGAGATGATCCAAAAGGATGACAAGCTGGTCGAGACCGAGAATTTAGCACGCTCAGCTTAAGTTACTCAATTTATACTGAAATAAAAAAGGAGGATTCCCATCCTGTATCATTCAGTCCCAGCCGTTGCATTGGAGGTCGAATTACTTGCAGTCGTCTCACCAGAAGCAGTACTATTAGCAGCCGCCCCGGCAGCAGCAATTTCCGCCTCACACTCTTGTGTTTTCTCAGTCCCCTGTGTTTTCTATAGCGCCGAACACATACAACTCCCACAATTATTCCCCTTTATACCACCATTCATTATTTTATTCTTCACACGCAAGACTATTGCAGCAGATATTTGACAGTGAATGAGATAAGATTTTCTAGCTTGGCTTTCTTGGATCAATATCGTGGTTGAGAAAAGGCTTAAATTTGGAGAGAAGACAGCCAAAAGATCTCGTATCACCAGCGCCAGCGTCAATGGTACAAACTAAACGTATTAAAGCGGCTATCTGACGACCATTAATCAGTGCGTCTACCAAATCCTCAACGAGATCTGGAGGAGAAAAGAAGAATTAGCCACTCCGGAGAAGCTTGCCGTGAAGGGTCTCCGAGTACTTGGATCTGCAAGCCAGCCGCGTGCGCCAGTGAGGACGGGCTATATCACTACCTGGCCTTCAACCCGCCGACAGATTTGCTAGTGGCGTACCTGGGCGATGTAACGGCCTCGGCGGGTATTTCAGATTTTGACGGGCCAACATATCGTCAGGATCTCTTCATTCTTCGGCTCCTCAACCTCACATCTATACTGCAACAACTCCAACAACTCACACTCCTTCAAGCTCGCCTGCTTCATACAGGGCACCAATTCCTTCTTCTTTTACCACCGTGTAGAGGGCGTGCGCAGCGTTTCTATATTTTGGGATATCGAGGGGAACCGCCGAAGCCTGCAGCAAGTCCTGCGAGGGTTGGGGGGTAAGTCTTCATAACTTGCAATGTAAGTTGCAATCTGAACACCTTACTCAAAAAATCTTCTGGATCACTGCTGACCACTAGAGTTATCTACTTAGTAGACTTAGTAAAAGTATACTCTTTAGAAAGACAAATAATAATACTTTTACACGACTGCACCTATTCTTGCTGGAGTTCTGGTCCAGTCTGCAAATTGGCGCTGGTGTTTCTGGATCACTCTCGCCGTCGATGTTATATCCTTGCTTCTCTTAGTCTGGTTCTACAGAGATATAATCTTCTCCCCCTCCCTCACTGGAGTAAAACTATCTCCAAGAAAAAGAAAATGGAGGTGCTTAGATCAAACATCGTAGCATTCTTTGCAGCAGGCCCTTGCTATCATCCTTACTTCCATCTAGCGCCAAAGAACTAGCCAGAACGCAGGTTCAGTGTTTCGCCCACCTGAACTGTCCATTCCGTTGTAGCACTAATAAATGAGGATACAACACATGTCGCACGGCGACTCAGCCTTGCTGCTTCTTGCGACGACAAATTACACCGATCCCTTGAATAGTTCGCTATAACCGAGGACTCAATATATTCTTTTACTGCGTAAAAACTGCGCCCAGTGAAGAAGCTACCTTGCTTGGGAGAGTCTCTGGCAGACAGAATACAGATATACTATTTCCGTCACAATCAAAATCAACGAGAATCCAGCTGCAGTCGTAAAAGGATTGGGTCTGTAGAAGCCCCCTCAGACCCAGACTCTTGTCGGACTGTCGCCGCCAGCTTCCAGCCTAGGTTCATAGCATCGCCCAGCTCGATGTTCAGGCCCTGGGCCCTAACACCATCGGCTGTCGAAACAACGATGTAAAGTTGACCAGTTGGTGGAAGCTGGCCGACCTTGCACAGACTTTTGCCTGAGTCTTTCGCTTCCGAGGCAACTGCAGCAAATACACGGTCAAAAGAGAGTGGCTGAATCAAAATTTCATACACAATTTTCCTCACAACACCTATACCAATCCCGGGGTCATTTAGTTTACTCCCACGCTCTCCTATCTGGCCTGGATTGACTTTCTCCATCGTACTTATAACCGTACATTCAGTAGGGCCATATATATTGTAGATCTCGGCATCGAAATCGCGAGAAAGGAGAATGAACCCATTCCATTCAGGACCATGACTGCACACTGGTGCGTGACTTTCAAAAGCGATAGATCAGCTTTAGAGTTGCGTGACTACTTTTGCATGGGAATTAGAAAGGTCCAAGTCCTACAGCAACGATCCCACCGAGTAAGTGCGAAATTCCTAGCCGCCTTCGAGATGGACGAGATCATCTATGAGCTTAGAGACCACAGCTCCGGTCTAAACTGCGGAAGATGGGTTAGTACTCCCTGGAGTTTTGAACGAAATGGTTATATTACAAATCAACAAAGCGACCTAAACTAGGGCCAGATGAAAGTCTTCTTGATTCCTTTGTTGTATTCCCAGAGTGACTCTTTCTTGGCAGCGCATCTAAATATTATCTCATCTTCTTGCAAAGAGCAGAGACTACCATACACACTCCACAAAGCAATAGTTCAGGCCTCCCAAACTCGCTAGCTGCTTACTATACACTACCTGCTTCCCGCGTCACTGTTTGAATATTCTTCGTTCTTGACTTTTCTGCCCTCCCAGGAACCTCCTTTAAATTCCTCGCCATGCGGAATTCGTGAAAGAGCCTGGCCAATGCCCCGGGTAGCAGCTTCAAAAAAAGTGCTATTGCTGATATACTTTTAAGATTGGGGAGTCAGTGATTCCCTCCGGACGGTAAAGTGCACAAAGATACAGACTATTTGACTGCAATAGATTGGTCAGACTTAGTGAGGGAAGAAGACCAAGAACTTGACACCATAAGATCTGAGCATTGCCGCAATGTCGTTCGTCGAGATTATATTAGGGTTTATAATGTACTGGTAGTTGCGCATGGCTGTGAGGTTTACACCAGCCGTATACACGACAGGAACTTGCGAGTCGAATTTATCATCTTCTTCCTCAAGATTTGATATCCCAGAGATCTTCCTCACTCTTCTGCTCAAGAATTCGGTAGCCATCTAAAGTATGGAAAGCTTTCAGTTATAAACGGCCGATATAGCCCAGGGGTCTGGCGAAGGTTGCCTAGCTATAGTTGCAGCAGGTCCTCTTCTGCCGAATGTATCAATGGTCCTACGGGTTATTAGACTTTTGGTGCTATATAAACTGATATTGGGGTGGTGCTTACTATACTGCAGTCCAGATCTCGTTCCCATTTTATTCCACGGTTATTTCACCCCTTATTCCGAATTAGGTAGCGACATTTCTTAGGGTCTCACCCATTTGTTGCCAAAAATTGGATTGTGGGTGCACTTGAAGCAAGTCCTGGAAGTCCCGGACAATATCAGTCAAGGCTGTCGCTCGCGAATGGGTAAGCTTAATTAATACTTGTTTTCTGCTCCTACAAGGCTGAATGAATCTCTCGTTGTACAATTAAGCACAAATCACAGGACATCAATTTAAGTAGTGTTCTCAGGCGTGGATATTGTCCATGAAGCATCCTTAATATCAGATAAAGTGCTTGTTCGCTGTCCCTCTTGGAAAACTTTCCCAGCCAAAAATCAAGCAGATCAACCACGAGCGCGCGCTCTTAAACATTTCGGGTTTCAGCAGAGATCCCCCCTCCCAGTGGCTGTTAAGGGTTACTTCTGAAATTCCCAGAACAAGTAAATTGACTACAAACTCTTTTACTTACATAGCCTATGAGGTTAAACCCATTTCCAGTGCCAGTCCCCCACCCTGGAATGGACCTGCATGACTATGGCCTGTGGAGTAAGCACCACTCTTTTCCTAGGAACTTTACAAGATGCAATTTCCTGGATTCTGCACCTCCGGCATTTGCTCCTCTGGGAGAAAATACCTTTTGCATAAACATACTAGACTTTTTCATTGATACAGTCAATTCATAACGACAGCTACAGTGCCATACGTTTTGGGGCACTATTTCGTACATTGTTCCGGCCTGCTAGGCCACTTTTACAGTCGACGAGATATAAGAAGTCTTCGATAAGAATGAAACCTTCGAACGTGGCCTCCAACAGCATGGTGTTTGGAGACTTTTTCGGGGGTCGTTCCCATTTTGGCTGTCGATCGATCCCCTTAGTGCTAATAATATATTAGTAGCTTGAGAGCTAGAACGTGAGCTGGTTTAGAAGCAAAAATCCCAACCCTTGGATGTTCTAGGCCATATGCCCGCTATACTGAGTTTTATCAAGGTCGCATAGAGAAACCGATACGTGAACAAGCATAGGCTCGTTGATAAGGAGAGGAGAGCAAAGATACAAGAGCTGAGGAGAAGTGGGCAGCTTATTGAGCCTCATTTAGGAATAACAAGGAATGGCTCCTAGTCCCTAAGTCCTTCATTGAGCCTTCTCATCGCCTGGTGTATTGGCTTAAATGAACTCCGCTAGAACAGATAAGTCGATAGATCTGGGCTAGAAAGGTAGCTAAAAACAATGCAAAAGCAATATATACAAAAAAGCGAGGGAATAACCTTTCCGCGGGAAGATGGCGCCAGACAAAAAATCCAAAGAGTATCAGACCCAGCGTGAAAGATTTAACGTAGCCCTCTATCCGGAAGGGGTCTTCACCGGGCGTCTCCATGCCTCTTCACGAAGCATGGCGGGGTTACCACCTCCCGGGAGCACGCCAGGGTTGTAGGAATGGGCCATGGCCGTGGGAATTTCAGTGTATGAGCTTGCCGTAGATAATCCAATAATCGCCATATAGAATCATGTCAGGGATCGAGCGAGTCGAGCCGTGTTAACATGGTCCGTGTCACCATCCTATTCACCCCCGTTGAAAACCATAGTGGTATAAAACAAAACAGTTCACTTCCAATTCTTCGCATAGTAGCAACTTTCTACTTCTCTTTGCCCATGAAAAGTACTCGATCGCAGATTCGTCCGTTGCATTTCCCCCAGCGTCTTATTGATGCGCTTCACTAATATTCTTGCTCACTCAATGAGTCTTAGATTTGTCATTTCAACTCACGAGACGGAATATCACACGCTGCTCTCTTGACCCTCGAGCTTCTAAAATAACCATTCAAAACACCGAGCTCGACCCTCTTCGGGCTTGGTGTGGTTGGGCCGTTTAACTAGTCGGCTATTAAAACCCGCGCTCGCGCTCAACCCTGGAGCGAATGGACCTGGCACCAACGGTATACACGCCACTGGTGATGGATAGAAGATGGTTATAGCGATTAGTGGTAACGGCATCGATTTGGATACGTTATGACTGTATAGAAAGAGGCCCTCTTGCACTGTAGCATTGTTAGTTTTACGCATGTTACTTAACTTAATACTACTACTACTTAACCTAGAGGCTCTATATAATAGTAACAACCTAAATAGTAGTCTAGTAAATTTAGTATGGAGATGATTTTTAGGAGCCATGGAGGTTAGGTCGAATGTTCCTAATTGGAGATGTGTAACCGGGATTGAAAGGGGTGACAATTCTGCAGATTCCAAGTATACGTTCTCTTCTGCACGGTAAGTGCTGCGGCAGAAGAACAAACCGTGAACGAGTCGGTTCTGGTCAACAGTTTTTTTTGGCACCGCCTGCGTGGTAAGTTCTCATAGCTGCATAATCCAGAATTCCATCGCCTTGTCCAGAGAACATGGACTGGGACTGTACAAGCTGTAAATTTTACGTTGGGTAAAGCTTATCTCGCACAGACTAGGCTGTAGGGTGATCCAATTTTCGATGCTTTCGAGTCAAATTTTAGCCAGGACAATTCCCCAGCATACGCTCAAGAACAGTACCCATATCTAAATCAAGGCTGAAACTTGAAGAAATTGACGGAAGGGCACCAGTTTCGGGCACAGCTCTGGTCGACACGTTGTGAGTAACTGACTTAATTTGGGTTGACGCTATTGGTATTGGGTGGAGTTATACTTTTGTTGGGCTGTTAATGGTTGTACTTAGTCCGATGTTGTTTGTGGGACAGTAGTAGGATACTCCCAGAAAAAGTAACCAAAGTAGAATATGCGCGAGGAGAAAGGCCTGAAACTACAGGCAGTCGAATGCAACCACATACTGATTCAGGATCTATTTAGAGAAGTAGTTTAAGAGTTAATAATAAGTATAATATTCAAATCACAATAAAAATCACCATCTACAATCTCATCCTCGTCGTAAGGGCGTAGGCTTATAGTTGCAACGTTGTTACACCCTCACCGCGCGCACAAAGGCAGTTTGCTGATAATCCGTAGTGAACCATATCCAACATCAAGTCCCGTGTTAATCGTCAATCAGTGCTCTCGGCCATCACGTCCACCCAAAGCCTGATGAATTACCTACTATACTCAAGTCACTTGAACCTTTGGTCACTTGGTCGACTTGGTATCAACTCTCGAACTCTCTTACATGCCGCTTTCGCCTAGCAGCTCACCGCCCAGAAAGACAACACTGAGCAGAAAACTTGGTATTTCACTAGATAGGATATTCTATGTGGCTATCATGCCCTGCTTTGACAAAAAGCTTGAGGCCAGTCGTGACCATTCTAGGGAACGGAGGTATTTAGAGTAGGATCTCCGCCCTTGTCCGGCTCTACAACTGACTTCTAGTGCTTGACTTGGGTAACTTACTTGACTTGGATAATCATTTTACTGATGACACTACTACATACAAAACCTCTGCCTAACAAACCAAATACATGAAATTAATTTGGGAACCTTATTAGAATATACAGTACTTAGCCTATAACTCAAAGACAATAAAAACCTCTTATTGATAGACAAGGCCACTAATGTTGCTGTCTTTGGAATGTGAAAATATTCTAATTCTAGACTACCTATCAGCTAGTCCATTGTCAACAAGTTAAAACAGCAACCTCCCTGGTGGGATATATTCTATATAAACCTCACGACGTCTTTTAATGAGAAAATGCTTCTAGATAGTGGGCTCTATAGACAACTATCAATAGATTAAGCCTAAAGAGCGAAAAGCTTTTCTATACTCCGAAGTGCTCGCTTTCTACGAGCTTAATTATTGATCGGATACCTTCAATGTTACTCTTAAAATTAATTCAATATTAGAGGGTATCTGAGTCAAGGATAGATAAGGTATATATACGCCTCCAACCTTCTAGGACGGAGCCACGCTGGATATTTCCCTATGCATGGCGGTGCCTGTTGATGTCGAGAAGTGAAATCAATTAAATTTAGTGATTATAGATCACAGCATGCCTAGGAAGGATTGGGCCATACCGGAGCGTTATGCACTAGCCCATGCAATAACGACCTGGAGATACAAGCACTTGTGGATGATCATTTAGCGACCATCCAAAAGCGACTGATCAATCTGCAAGTCTTACAGCTGTTACAGCTGTTGACACCACTGGAGATATGGGAAAAACTCATTCTCGTCTCATGCATGTTAGGCGGCCATTCCATAAAAAGAATCGGAGGTCTGGGCTGTGGTTCAAAAAAATCTGTTGTGATGTGTGAAAATGTTTACGAAGACTTTGAAGGGATATGTTTGTTGATTCTGCACGTTGGGACTTACGTAACCGCTCCTCCTTGGCTTCTCCATCGTTTCCACATGAGTACTCTGCTGTACTTGCGTATTTTGCTCAGATTATTCTGGACATTGAAGCTTAATCAGGTACTAGAAGATCTGCTTCTCGCTCTCCTCTGTGTGGTTGTAGGGGTACGAGGCAGGTTAACAGCAATTAAAGATGTAATAAAGAAGTATAGACTTTAACTCACGAAGGTTTGACCGATATTTGTTTGAACTTGGAAAGTCTCAAGACGAAGATTAAACCAAGGGAGGGTATAGATTATATAGTGGCAAAGTGCTAAAAACATTTGAGCTATAAGGGCCACCACTGGATTAATATATTGTTTGGGAGTCTTATCTATCTAGATATTAATCTAGTAGTTTAGAGATCTAGGCTGGAGTTTCAGATTTCAAGAGCCGGATCTTTGACTACGGGAATTTTATATAAGTATTATAGTAGGTCTCGGCTCTGCTTCTGCGGAATCCCATTCCGTCCTCTATATAAAAGAACCCTAAGTCCTTCTTATCCTTAAAGGATCTACCTTTTATATTTCCTCTATAAAGTCCTTCCCTTCTCCTTCTTCTCCCTCTGTAATAACGTAAAGCTTGATTAATAGATGGATGATACAGAATAGAAACGAATGCTACGATATAAGTAGTCCTCAGCTACTTGGCTCGCTTACGGAACCTTAATGGTTCCGTACTATATTCCCAGCAGGTGCAGTTTACCGCCACGGGCCAGTAAACCTAATAATATAAGCTACTTTGAAACACTATTAAAGGAAATAAATACCTCGGAACAAAGGAAGTTGAGGACGCCTCGCCCCGACCTGTTTCGGCTACCTATATAGCAATTTGGTGACTACGCCCGGCTGTAGAAATTAAAGAATAAGCCTCGGTATTGCCGAGACTTGGACCCCGCCGTTAGCAGTGCCATGGACTGATTCTTTCGAAACTTCTCCCTGAGGCCTGGGAGCGGTTTCACGCCGATGGCCCGGTGCAAAGCTACGCGTCCCGCTGCAGCGAGCAGTTGTTATATATAACCTGGGGTCCTCGCAAATATCAACCTAGCGTCTCTCTCATAGCTAACCCATTCGCCTCGTCTCTCTCTTTGACTAAATCGTTATACCTCATCTCACACAAGAACAAACACAAAAGCCATGGCAGTGAAGGAGGACAAGGCCCACGCTCACGTGAAGATCCTTCCCACTGAGTTCTCTACTGCCGAAGAGAAGCAGATCGACAATGGGTTTAGTGAAGTCGTAAAGCATGGCACCGTCAAGCTGTATAATTCTTCTGGGAAACTTCGTTTAATCCCAACACCCTCGTCCGACCCCAACGGCACGTCTCTCTTGACATGATGGCTTCGCATCGAAATAGATACTGACATTCTGGGTTTACAGATCCATTAAGAACTCCAAGATGGCGCAAAGGGGCCGTGATCGGTGCACTATGTCTTTGTAAGTCTTGATATGAAAGAAACCCTCGGCAATGTTATGCGGCATTAATAGGATCACCTCAACAGTCACCGCCGTTGGCTTCACCGTTGGAAACAACATCATTTCCGCCTTGATTCCCATCTTGACGGTGTATTACACGTCGGGCGATGGCCCACCAGCAACGGAGCAAGACATTAACCAACTCGGGACGATTCCATCGTTGTTTCTAGGTATTGGAGCCATTATTTCCGTCATTCTTGCTCAGTGGCTTGGGACTAGAATCGTCATCTGTTTGTCGTCCCTCCTCGCTACAGGAAGTATTATGTGGTGTGCATCACACGGCTCACATCGCGGGTCGTTGTTTCGTCAGTCTTGGTTTGGGGGCAGCAGAGTCTCTCATGCCGCTCATCATGCAAGATCTTAATTACATGCACAATCGCAACACTGTTCTTGCCCTGACGTGGGTCACTGGAGCGGTGGCTATGGGTGTGGCCTCAACATACATTGTCACTGATCTTGATAATAACTGGAGATGGATGTATAGGATTCTTTCCATTCCTGCTCATTGGCCACGAACCGCCCAGGACCTTAGTAAGTGAATAACGCAATATTCCTATCTTCTTTTCTGTTTGCTTGTCGGAGAAGATGCTGACCCTCGTTTATTTCAGCTGGTACTTCTACCACCGACGCTAATAGCTATAACAAACCCGTCGTACCTACTGGTCGCCCACAGTTATACATGTACAGTTGTTGGCTTTACTCAGAACACGGCAGTGGGAAGCATGTATGGCAAGGTTTTAAAGATCTTCTACAAATCTCTCTATTTCATAATATGATCTGGGTACGTTCGCAGTACATATTATATCCTCTTGAGTCATTGGTCGTGAAGTCTTGCTAATTTCCCCTCGTTTAGATTGTTTTGATAAACGCTTACTTCCTTGGCGCATTGATTTCTTCCAATCTAACCATGGGCAACTTACTTGTCGGAGCCTACCATTGGAACACTAGGAACATCGGTCTTATAGCCGTGCCCTTGGCTATAGGCTCTTTAGTTTCGCTGATTGTCGTTGGAGCTTTGGGTGACTACATCGTCAAGTTTATAGCGAGGAGAAATAACGGCATACACGTAAATTGCCCCAACTACCGTTTCTCTCGTTTATTTTATTTCGTCTTTGTTAAATATTTTTTGGGCTAGGCTAATCAAGATTGAAATTAATAGCCTGAACACCAGTTGATTAACTTGATCTTGCCAATTTTAGCTTGGTTTATAGGTTGTCTTTTGTACAGCGGTTTTTCTTCCGATCCGGTGAAATACCCTGGGGTGGACCAGTTTCTATGTTAGGCTTTTAGATCTTTGCCTTGAGCACAGGTCAAGTTATACAGCGGTATTCCCGAATTGTGTCATTGATTTTGGCCTATATAGTGTACTTTTTGTGTATAATACTAATAATCTTAAAATTAAAATGTTTTTAGTTTTAGGAATTTCCCTTAGATATAATAGGAGAATAAATATAACTATATAAATAATACTTATTTTTAACCTTAAGCTTTTTAAGTTAGTAGTTAATTTATAATTAAATAAAATAGTGTCTTATAGACTTAAAAAGACAGGTTTTATAGGCGAAAAGAAGTACTGCACAGGCTAAAATCAATGACACAATTCGGGAATACCACTGTATCTACCTACGCTATCGACTGTTTCCCTGATCTCGCAGGGCCTATGTTAATTATTCTCGGTTCTTATTGTAACATTGTTGGCTTTGGAATCAGCTACAGAGCTCAAGACTTTGTTAATCGAGCTGGATTTAAAGGTTATTTTGGAACCTTTGCTGGCATCGAGGATTCAAGGCCGCGTTAACGTTAGCCAGGATCTTGATCTATGTTAAGGGCAAGTCTCTTAGGGCACGCATCGATTCATGGCCTATTCGGCACTCACGGGCTGCGAGGACCGCGGCGGAGCAGTAAATAATGACAACGCTCGCTCCCAAAGTCTGTCAAAGACAAGTTGTTAGCAAGCTGTACACGAATACACTGCACGTTATTGGAGCAGACATTGGCCGATGGAGGGAAAATGATGGCGAGCAGCACGGAAAGATTAAATTGTGTCTGCGACACTAATAATTGAATTTTTCGTCGCGGCTCGACCAAAACAATATTTTTGGAGGCTCTGTCTCTGTATCTCTGCAATTATCTGTCCTTGTACAGTACTTGTGTCTGATTGAGTGTGTATATGGGTCGCCGGGTCTTTCTGAGTGGAGCTCTTCCAAAATACACCAATATCTAGCTACCACTATCAATGTTCAATGAAGGTAGGGAGTTGCTTTTTAATTACATACTATAATAGTGTTTTGGAAATCCGGTGAGGATGGTTAATATGCACAAGGCACAAGTAATGCGGCCCATACAGATGCATGTGAGGATGCCACTCAGGCTCTTTCAATCGGTAAGGTTAAGACCTTCATTGATCGGCTCCAGGAGATCGGGACATGCGGTCATAACAGTACTTGCTTTCGAGAGACAGAGCTGGTCATGAATGGAATATTCGACTTTCCTCATTATTTAATTTATTTAATTTTCTCCAATTAGGTCGACAGTCTCCTGGTTCTTTCTCTCAAATTCAAGATAGCATCTACCAAGGGGGGTCGGAAGGGCAGCAGTCAGATTGCAACGCGAGGTACCTAGATACTGTACCTCTCTCGGCATCCCGGGG
>PDUO01000129.1:39211-53001 GCA_003008705.1 Pezicula radicicola
GGGGTGAATTATTATCCAGCGAATACGAATCACGAGTTGGCCTACGCAACTCCTGCCCTCCCACTTCGGTAGGCTTGGAGGTGCTCCTCGGGGTTGCAGGTTGCAGCGGGCCGCTGGGGGTGGGGAGAGTCTCCCCGCACAGGAGGGGAGGCAGAAGAAACCAGGGGACGGGTAGGACAGCTTTCTTCCCGATGCAGGCAGTATTCTCGTATCAAGATTAAGGAAAACAAAAGACACTGTCAGCCCTCGCCATCATTTGACCTATTCCCCCAATCTGACGCCTCTCTACTTTTTGGTCTTTCTCTCTACCATCATGAAAGTCGTTGTATTTAGCGCCAGATCCACCAACGGCAACACAGAGTCGATCCTGATTACGGCACTTCAGACAATCCAAGTTGCTTTGCCGTCAGCATCAATAACACTGATCCGACTCAATGAGCTCAATATTGGAAAAGGGACGGTAGCAGCAGGACAGATTCCCCATCCCTACATCAACGACAAGCCTCAGAATAGGATGTAAACCGCACCGCCGCCAAAACAGGCCACTGACGACAAGGCCTTCGTACTAGAGGACATCCTTGAGGCGGACGCGATCTTAACCAGGGCTCCTGTGTACTTACGCGTAGTATCGTAGCCCGTCAAATGGTTTTAGGACAAGATCATAGGCCTGTAGTAAGACGTCGACCTCGCGAGGATAATGATTAAACAGGGTAAAGAGTACTTAGTAGACCAGTATATCTTCAAGCCCCGGATCGCGGCGCTAGTAGCCGTTAGAGGAGCCTAGATGGACGCCCTTCAGCCTCCCTATCCTAAACCAGGTCTTCTTCTCTCTAAACATCAAGGTCGTAGACCAGATATAGGTACATGGTACCGGTCTACCGGGCTGTGCTATACTAGATAAGGCTTCGCTCGTGCGCGCGGAGAAGCTAGGCGAGGCCGTGGCTCAGTAGGCCGTGAAGCCAGCTAAGGAGAGGAGCTATGTTGGCCCGCCGGGCATGTGCCAGGGTGTGGAGCGAATATAGTTCGATTTCGAAGCTGAATATAGTATTGCCTGAGGCAAAAGTTACTTAGATACATTTCTATATGTGGTGGCCTTGTGTATTGGCGTAATAAGGGGAAAACGGCCGCTTAGATTAGGCTAAGTTTTAAGCTAAGAAAGTTTATTTCCCTGCAATAAAAAACAACTATACCTCAACACTATTCAAATAACTATAACTAATAGTATCCTCCCTTACAAACCCATTTCCACCCTTATTCGTATTCGAATTCAGCACTGCCGATCCAGAATGGTCGTCTTCACCAGCCGCCAGGACAACAAGGTTGACTGCGCGACCTGCGGGGCTAAGGGCAGGCTGTAGTAGCCAACAAGGACGGTAAGATCGAGCTCGTCTTTGATGAGGAGGGCCTGAACATCTCAGTCTTTACCTTAAGGGGTTTGGACTTGTACGGGCTGGAGGTCGGCCAGTCTGCTGCAAGATTCAAGCTGTAGATACCCGATGTGGTGCCCAAGAAGGAGAGGCTTCTGGAGGTAGGTAAAGCATGGACTATTACTCCACCCAGCTTGCAGGGCGCGTGATGGGGATTTTCTGCTTCGCTGTATCAGGGGAGATGGAAATACACGGTTACGACCCATACACAGGTGGATTCAGCTTGTGTACAAATAAATAACCCCAAGTTTTAATATATGAAAAAAAAAACCCTTAATTCTTCTACCTATTCTTGTCAACATGATCAAACTGAAAAATATACATGTACTAAACAGATACTTAACCAAGGTTTTCTAGACAAACTCAAAAAGATCAAAAGACACTTATATATTAAAAAAAAGCCACAGTGAACCTCTTTTCCTACTCTTGACTTTGAAATTTATCTTGTTCATGACGAAGAAATATGAGATAATGAAACAAGTAAAATATCTACAACATCATGTTCAATATATGTCTATCTACGCCTTTGTTTTCAGCAACCTCTGATTTCTGTATACGTTTTAATCACCTTTTTTTATAAAAAAATATATTAAAGGGCGGAGTTGGACTGGGTACGGGAAGAAGCTTCCAAGAATAAGTACAAGATTCAGAACAGACAGGAGCTGTGACGGCACATACAGACGGTATCAGAAGGTCCCTCAATCAAGAGCAACGTTAACGATAGTCTAGCTTTTCGTAATTTACTAGAAAAGCCAGTTAAAAAAACCAGACGGCCGTCCAATTCCGGACGAGGCCAACCGCCTAGCTAATTAAGTAGACTGTTGGTCTAAAAAGCTAGTCCAGTCCACTATTTTAGTGGACCAAGAAGCTGGTTTATTTGGCTTCCCCAGCTTCTTATAGACATCGTCATCGTTGATATAAGAGGAAGGAAGTCTGAGCCTGTAGATAAATACCTATCGAACGAAGGATATTAAGCTAAAGAGAGAAGAAGAGACACAGAGAGACAGCTTGTTACAATACTTAAGTTATCCTGTGACAAGACACTACAGTTGAATAGTATACAAAACAGATGAAAGGTTTATAAATAAATTCACCAGATTTAGAAAAGATATAAAACAAGACAAGGCTGTCCCTCTCTATCTTGGAAGTATCTCCTCTGCCAATGATACGAGAAAAAAGACAGGTAGAAGATTCAAGCTTCACCTCTAGCACATAGACCCTTTTATGTCATGCACGAAGAGAGCAGGTCTCAAAGAGGTCCATTCATCTCTGTTCTTGCCATGACTTAGATGTCACGGTGCACTAGTCTATCAGATCCTAGCCTAAGATTTCGCTTCCCAACGGCCTCTTTTTATCAATTCCAAAGAAACACGCGAGCCATCTTTCTTGCCTTTCGGTTGCCTCCTACCCCTGAAATTCGACTCCTTATTTTCTGTTCCGTATTTTCACACTAGACTCATCCCATCCCGGGCCATGTCTTCTCCCCCCTTCCCCATCATCATGATTCATGCATTGCTGGAAGGAATCAGCGGCACCAAGAGATAGCTATCAAACTCGCCGCCTGTATGGATGGCAATCTGGCTGCCGGCCGTGTTACATGTTGGGGCTGGCGGCAACATCGAGATACCCTCAGGTCGGAGGTTGAAGCCTGCGACGCTTAGCTGCAGCTTCTCGTCGGCCTCCCAGATTATACCTAGGGGCCAGAGCTCGACATCAACCGGCACGACCTCGCCGGGCTGGCGAAGCTGGCTGTTGGTGTGTGTGTACCGTGGACTTCGCGGTGTCTAGCTCGCGGTGCGAGACACGGAGGCGTCCGGTGGAGCCCTCGGCGAACCAGACGCTGTCTGTCGAGGGGTCCTTACTCTTGTATCGACTGTAGAGTTTTGCGCGTTCCTTCTCGGGGTTATTTGCGAGATAGCCTAACTAGTATAGGTGGGTGAACCCAGCCCTGGGTTCGGGTTTTTTCCCATATAACTACAATAACAATAACGATAATATAGGGCTAGGTTTAGGTTAATTTTTAAGAACTTAAACCTAGCTTATTTTTATATAGAAAAGTATAAGTAAAGCGCTAGAATACCTAACTAGTATAGGTAGGTAAACCTAGCCCTAGGTTTAAGTTTTTTCTTATATAACTATAATAATAATAATAATATAAGGCTAGATTTAGGTTAATTTTTAAGAACTTAAACTTAACTTATTTTTATATAAAAAAGTATAAGTAAAGTATTAAAATACTTAAATTAAACTTAGTAAATCTATTACTATTATTATATTTATTATATTTTAAATTATTATTAAAGTAATATAACTTTAAGAGAATTAATCTAAAGGTATTTAAACCTAAGTCTTCTTGTTATAAGGATAGTATCCTGGAAGTTTAGTTAGAGCTCCTTTAGTGAAATAGATATTTCCCTCTAACTATATCTTTGGTCATTTTGATAGGTATATCATTACCCAAGCAGTGACTTAGAATTACCCATTGACCTCTCTGGCCGTTAGTACTATACAGAAAGGGGTCTCGTGAATCCGATCTAACGTTAATTACTCTGCTTGGAAGGTCATGGTCCTTATCCGGAGGACAAAAGGGGTGCTCGCTCCTGCATTTATCCATTCAGCAAGAAACAAGATCAAAACATGCCTCAGAGTTGGAAGTCATCTGAATAGGGCGACCACATAGAATCCTAGCTAAAGAGTTGTCTACATCGAATTAGTGTCCATGTTTGTACGAAAGCTGGCACGTTGTCTTACCCCCTTCTGTGTAGACTTCAACCCAGAGATTAAAGCACTCATTAGCTTTGATAAGAGCGTCTTGCATCAGCGTGAAGAGACAGCCACTATGATGCTCCCAGGTGATCTGAGTCTTACTAGCATCGATATCTTGATCGAAGTTGGGCCGCAGTTCTTTGGGGTGGTCTATAGAACGCTGAGCACGCATAAAAACTTGACACAGATGGCATCCATTGCTGGCGGCTTTACACAGCGCTGTGTAGCTGCTATGATGCTTGAACCTTTCCCGAGATACAAGCTTATCGACGTCCCTGAAATTCTCGCAGAATTCGCAAAGAACGAGGTTCTCATTAGTATTGGAAATCATGTCTAGTCAAATAAGATATCTCGACCACTCCTGATTTTCCTGTTGGTAACAGACAAGTAATAAGAAACAGGTTTGGAATGAGGACAGGACTTAAAAGATGTTTTGCTGTCTCTTAGAGATAGCAGGAATAAACAAACGGAATCTCGACATCTTTGCCATCTTCTTTAAGTGAAGATGCCGCCGATTTCCAACTAATCTTTATTAAGCATAGTCACTAAATGACAGTCTCCCTTGCGATTCCTAAATGCACTCTCACGATATATCCTCTTAATAAGCAAGTCGGAAAATCTTCACATGTCCTTCCTAAAAACCGTCACATAGACTTTCTCTTCACCCTCCTCAACCACCAACTCCTTGCCACCATCATCGAGCTCAGCTACCCTAGTATCGCAATCTTCAATGCCTAGCACATCGAAGCAATCACCCCCCGGCTCTCCATCCGGTCCAAGAACAGTGCCCAAAGTTTCGTCGTCATCGTCCTCAACCTCTATCTGCTTATTCACAAGGATCTTTCTAATTCGAAAGGCAAACACCATATCCGAGGACCCGTGGAAGCCAAGTGTGTCTCCTTTGGATGATGACGAACCCAGCTCCGGGCTAAGCGATACAGGGGTCCCCACTCCCGTCCCATCGACACTCAATTTGAAGTCCGTTGCATTCTCCTTCTTCAGAACACGTTTGACCGTTGCTCCCGTGACAGACTTCGTGCCTACAACCAAATATATAGGCTTTTCGAAGTCGGTCCGCTTGAGATACCTCGCCACCGATTGATCCTTGACTATTTGCTGGATGAGCTTCAGATCAGGGAATGTTTCCCGCGTCTCCATTGTTTCGAACTTGTACAGGTCATGGACCGAAGTCTTGCGACGATGACCTAGATCCAGTCCAATTCCGAGAAACTCCAGGAACTTGGTCCAGACGCCAAATTTCGTCTCATTCTCCCGCTCTCGGCTCCATTCGAAGCCTGCCTTTGTCGACTTGAGAGTGTCTTCTACCTTTGGTACCGACTTGGCTGCCAGCAGCGGTGGCACCATCTTTGTGGGTGAAACGACAATGTTCCAGAGTGCAATGGTAGACCCTGGCTTCACATCTGGAGTATAATCCCAGCTTGGGGACAGGAAGTAGTTCTTGACCTCGGTCGCCATCTCGATTGAAAGCGCAACAGACGCGGGCAGTTGAGGAGAGGGATGAGGCTTCCGGGCCCCAGGCAGATGATTTCGTGGGTAGTTGAAAGAAAGTAGTAGGACGGTATAGCATACAAAGCAATTCTAATCACCAAAACCCATAAGAGTTAATTAGTCCGTGGTGCCGAATCCAGCTTCTCCGGGCTTGGTATTCTGATGCCTTCGAGGATCATCAGCTGAAAAGGGTTTGTTGGCATGAAACCCCGCCCGTCCTTGAGGCGAGAAGTCTTCCGATCACATGCATTTGCTGGTTCAATCGGAGTCGCTGCTTGAGAAGGCAGCATCTGGCTTAAGAGCCTCCCAATGAAATGCAGTCGGCTCTTGTCATCGCCGTTATCAGCGCCATGCAGTGGAACATGCGACTGCCAGGTTGCATTGGACTTGTGGCGCACACCATGAATGAGCTCTGACAAGACTCGGAATCAAATTGTGATTTGATACAGTATCACTGGCTTGATAAGTCTTTCATAAAGTTCATCCAGGATGTATGCACTGAGTATGCACTGATCTCAATTCTTCTAGATCGTGATCTTCTAGACTTAGTTACAAAGCCGCTAACAATCCTGCAAGATCGGATGCCGTCAGTCTAGGATCATCAGATGTCTTCCCTGAGCGTTTTTCATTTTGAAAGGGCATCTTTGATCAACTCTTTTACAATGGTGAGCGTCTTCCTCTTAAAGAACTTCTCCGGGCTCAGATACTGGTACCATGTTCCAGGCGATCGCCCCTCAGCCATCAATTGAAACACGTTTTTCATTCCCACATAGCTCTGAAGTCGGTGACATTGACTATCGTAGTCAGGCATGATCCGGGGAACGTAAGTAAGAATGAGAGCCGACAAGCACACTGCAATAGGAGTTGCGAAGGAGGTACCCGAGAGCCGTCTAGTACTGCTGGTTCCTTCTTCACGGGTAAGCCAAGCTGAGAGAATGTATTCACCCAGGATGCCAAAATTCTCGTCTCTCTTCGGATTGGGGTTGAAGTCTGAGAAGGACCCCTTTCCATTAGTAGAGTGGATTGCGAACACTCCAGGTTGACGAGCAGGGAACATCCTGTCCCCATCTCCACCATCGTTTGAGGCGGCCGCAAAGACAAGAATATGGTTCTGTGCGGCCTGTGTAATTTCATCCGCGATACTTCGTATTCCCTTGGGATATCCAAAGGACATTGTGATGATATCGACCTTCCACACTGTTCGAGCATAGTAGAGAGCCTAAATTACCATGCCTAATGTCAGCCAACCGCGAGCCCATCGGCTAAATTTGAAAGGGCGAAAGCGCCGTAGAAACTCACATTGGCAACATTCACTGCTGCCCCCTTTTTAAGATGCCGTGACTTTGTGACTCTTGCGACATACAAATCTATCCGCGGTCCAAGAGTCAGGAGGATAGATGAAATGAACGTGCCATGGCCAGACTCGTCGCCACCGTCGGGGTCTTCAGTACCGTCGTTGTCATCCACCCAGGAGCGGACACTTTTGATCCGCCCAGTCTTGTATTGCCCACTGAAGTCGCTGTGCTTGAGGTCAATACCTGTATCAAGCAGTGCGACTTTAACACGCCGGTCATCCAAGGGTTTGTCAGTTTGCCCCAGCTCTTTGGTCACCATGTTCTCGAATTTGGAGACCCAATCATCGGTGACAGTAGAGCGCCTGTTGACGTTAGGAAAGATTGCTCAAGCTATCAAGTGAAACCCCTGCAGGGATTGAAGGGGGAGGGAGTGGAAAATGAGAGGAACAAACTTACTCTTGGTCGTGGTTAAGTCCACGCTCATCACTAAAGAGACTAAATCCTTCTTCAAACTCCTCGCCCATTTCATCTTGGATTATGTCTTGGGGAAAGGGTTCTGCAACATTGGCGCAGGCAGCATCCATTAAGACTCCGGGAACAGTCCTTTCTGGCATTGGCCTCCTCGTTTCCGAGGATACTGGATCACGAGAAGGTTTCCGCCTCATTAATCCCAGATCTCGAGCCTCGAAAGCTTCTTGATTGAGGTACTTGTCCGCAATCTCCTGCTCGAGCGGTAAAACAACATTCTCGTAGATCAATTCACGAACTCTTTCGGGCTCGTGCGCTATGGCGTTGTGCGGGAGCTGGCCAAAGGTCGGCCGAAGGCAGAAACCCAGGGCTTGCTTGAAGTGTCGAGAAAGAATACCAGACTTTCTTTTGTCGAAAATCATGTTTGCCACAGCACATTGCTCATCGAGGGTTGTCACTGGTATCGGACTGTCAAAATATAACTCCCAATACAACTCCCAATACAACTCCCAATGTGACTCCATCGACTGCCCAATCTCCAGTTCAAGCAGGATAATTCCTAGCTCTAGTATCTGTGGATAACGATGCTGGAGACACCTGGTGGTCGTCGGAGCGCCTAGTGAAGGTAGTGAAATTCCAAGGTATGGTTTACACGGAATTCGAGATCCCCGTTTGAAGAACCGGACGTTTTCCCTCCGCCACTGCTCAGATAGCCAGGACCCATCATGAAGGTAGGACAAGGAATAGGCAAGCTGCATCCCAAGCACAAGCTTATCGACAGGTGTCCAGTCCATCTTCGAAAACAGGTGTGGGAGAGTGAATTCTTCAACGGGATATTCCTTTGGGTTCCTGACCCTCTCATGTTGCTGCCATGAACGCTGATTGTCGAGTTCCACATGCTGAATGAACTGTTTCCAGACGGAATTGGTTGATCGTACGTACCAACACATGCATTGGAATTGAGATGGATCGCTCCGCCTCCAGGAAGAGTCCTTCGAAAGAGCATCATCGAACGATACACGTAGCCCCGGTACTTGTCGATTGGGAGGATGGTGACTGGGGCTCCCATGGCGACTGCATCCTTGAGTTACTTCTTCTGTAGAAATATCTTGGGGGAATGCAATGACTTACGGCCAGAGTGTTGAGGAATGGATGCAGATGGAATACCAAAAATGTTTTGCTGAAGTCTTGGCTTCGCATTGTAACAAAATGTCGAGGACACGATCGCTATGGTCAGGAGCTTTGGATCGAAAGGTACCCAGCCTCAGTCGCACTTCTCGGACTTTTTGAGGATCGCAGTTGCACGACATGGCATCAAATACGCGGTTTGAACAGCCATGAAATTCGCGATCATAAGGCGCGCTGGCCGAACGAGGTTTTTGCCCATCGTCTTCATCGGCGGCTCCTGAACTGAAGAGGTCGAGTTCATCGTAGATCCTCATCATCTCCTTCCCAAGATATTTGCAGCGCTCGACGGATTCGAGAACTGGGCGAAATCCCCGTGTTTGGTCCAATCGCGTAGTCGTGGATACCAGGTTGTGTCCTGCAAAGTTCACAAGGATGTTAGCTCTGGTGCGTTCCATTACTAAACTCTAGATATCCTTCCAGTGGACTGGATCAGGGTCCTCTGTCCTCAGAGATTGAAATGCTCTCACCGTCTCAGTCTTCTGGACATCGCCAACAAGACTCGTTTCCAGCTCTCTCGCGAGAGAATGGATCTGCGGCGCGACGACATTTAGATCGTTCGATCGTTTGATAACTTGAAGAATGTTGATCAGGGAGAATGTCGCCGTTTCCGCCCAGCCCAGAGCCTCACGACGCGACATGGAGTCGTCGACAGCATCGCGGGCGAGAAGCTCGTTGCTCAGGCTGTTGACCACGCGGAGGGCGTCGATAACAATAGGAAAGGTGCTGAGAATTGACTCCTGTTTGCCTCTGTCCATTCGTGCATCTGAGCGATGCTTATTGCTGTCCGATTTTCAGGTTGAGGGGGAGGAAAGTTCTTGCATCTCCTCATGGGCACACAAACAGCTCAGCCGCACCGGATTTCATTGGTCCACAATCATGATGCTCATGTTTCGCGACTTCTGTAAATTTCGTGGGTCGACGACCTAGTCTTCTCTGCTGCACAAAATTCGACAACACCTCCAACCTGACGCTATGGACTGGCAGCTGAGTGCGCCCCCAACTGCTTCAGTAAAGCCTGCGGCCGGGTTGTGTCTAGACCTCTTTGATGCGACCCTCCGAGTCTCGTTATCATTGCCTGCTGCTCCACCAAGTCAATCCAGAAGTGACCGTCCCTCCGACGATTGCCCTCCAGTTGACTTCGGAAGACTAAAGATTGAGCAAGAAAGATTCAAGATTTGGGCAGCGAACGCAGCTGCCTTTGCCGAAGACCGCAGGTCTTAGGACTACCGCTTGAGGGAGCTTCCCGAAGAACTTGATCTGGTTCGAAAGCTGCTAAGTACCATATTATCCAGGTTATAGTCATATGAATCAGCACTTGAGGAAGCCGTTAAGCTTGTTGAAAGGCAGGGCTCGGCCAGTGGAGCGGACTCCACGACACCTACTGGCAGTAGCACCGAGACAATCCGTGGCACCAAGTTCGACACCGATGCCCATGCCCACACCGAAGCCCACGGAGAGCTCCCGGCCAGACCGGAAGCTTTCAATTACACTGAGGCCTTGGACTCTATTCACACGAGCATTGATTGGCTTCACCGGTTGTCAAATTTGTTCCGAAAAGCTAGCGTCGTCAATCAGAATCTGAGGTCCCAAAGCTACAAGTTGGAGATAGATGTTGAGAGACTCAGGCTCTTCTTCGACTGGCTCGTGGGACGCGATTTCCCGGGCTTGGCGGAGCAGTTGAAGGGACGGATGGCAAATACTATGGTTGAAAGGTATCGCCGCATTCTATATCGGCGCGACCGTCTCAAGTCTGGATGGAAGCAACAGGAGTCCTATAAATTCAAAGACCGCCAGAAAAAGCAGACACCGGTGCATAACCCGCCCTCGCGGGGCAGTCTCATACCAATCCCACAACCCTCGACAGAAGACCCACCTGCCAAGCCTTCGACAACTCCAAGTTCAAGTTTGCTATCGAAAAATGCTGCCACTGAAGTGGACCGCTCGAGATACCGTGGTCTTGCGGCTTCCGGTGTTTCCCAAGCTCGGTCTGGAGCTCTCAATCACGAATTGAAGGACTATGTGCCGCCAGCACCTAAGGAGTGCCGACGTGGCGCGAATTTTGTTTGTGATTATTGTTATGTGATTCTGGACAGTCAGACTGGCCTGGATAAGGACTTATGGCAGTAAGTCATCATTTCTACTTTGGGATTTTGTGTGATAGGCATACGACCAAATGCTTGTCTGCCTAGAAGAATTTTGCGCCATGTCAGGCGGGATGGGATGTTGGACTAAATCTTCGACTCGCGGAGGTCCAGGATTCTAACTCTCGAGTTCTGCAGAAAACACGTCAAGCAAGACCTGGACCCCTACGTTTGTTTATTTGACAGGTGCCATCAGCCATATGATATCTACTCAACCAGCAAGGATTGGATACAGCATATGCGTGCAGAGCATCTAGTCAAGTGGCGATGTGCTGCAGATGATCACGCTGTTCTCGACTTGGACACAAGGCAAGAGCTCGTCGAACATATGAACGATAAACACTATGGCGTTTTCAATCCAAAGCTCTTGCCATATATCGTGGAGGCTTGTCGTACCACCTCCGCAGTGATTTTCGAAGCCTGTCCATTTTGTGGGGAAAGGGCGGAGCCCATTGAAGTGCATGTGCGTGACCCTCTTCAATATCTCTCGCTAAAGTCGATTCCCTGGCCCGAAGACTGCGAGCTCGAAGACGGCGAGGAAATGGATACTAAGAAAGAGGAAGACGAGTATCTAGTCCTAGCTGACAAGGATGCAGAAAGACCGACGTTGAATCAGACGTTTGGCTCGTTTAAGTTTGATTCCCTCGGGTTTAGGCTTTCCAGAGGCTCCATTGCGTCGGAATATGGAGGCGAGTCTTTTTTCGGGCTTCCAGAACTGCGACAATTTCCGGAACGCACAGAGCTTGACGAGTCTAAGGGTACGGGAGATCGCCAGACGGTATGGGGTTTCATTAAAGAAATCTCCGTTCAGCACGAAGAGTGGAAGCTCAAAATGAACAACATCGACCAGCATCAACAGGTCCCTTCAAGCTCGCCATTGCCGTCCATTGAAGGGACTGAAGGATACGTACAACCGTAAGTTCAACGGGCCTATTCTACGCCAGAGCTCTAATCTTCTGCAGAGAGAATCCATGGATCAACTGTATGAAGAATTTCGCGACCTTTCTTCGAAATATTCAGGAAGCAAAGACCACTACTGTCAAGATTGCAATCTTAGACGATGGGGTCGATGCTTCTCTCGAGAGCCTTCATGACAAGATTGAGATGGGCAAATCTTTCTGTCCCTACCCGAACTCGACAAACTTCATGAACGCGTACTTCGCTTCGGGCAAGCACGGGACCCAAATGGCAAACCTCATCTCTCAGATATGTCCCAATTCCCGTCTGTATGTGGCACGGCTGGAGGAGCATCCAAAGATCGATGACGACGGTAGACGACAGATCACGGCGAAGTCTGCAGCAGAGGTGAGAGACTTGCTACCCACGAGCTGCACTACGGGAGGCTAACAGTGAACAGGCAATTTTGTGGGCAGTTGGCTACCATGTAGACATAATCTCCATGAGCTGGACCATCGAGACACACACGCAGGAGAGCGAAGACATGAAGAAGCTGAAAGCAGCTATTTCAGCCGCTCAAAATGCCGAAATCCTGATGTTCTGTTCAGCAAGCGATCAAGGCAGCAACTCAAAGGACGGATGCTACCCCGGAGACTCGGAGAAATGCATCACGATCGGCGGTGCAATCAGTACGGGTGAGAAATTAACCTGGGTTCATGAGAAGAAAATCGACTTCCTATTGCCGGGAGAGCACATTCCGTTTATGAACAGCGATGGAACGACATTGTCCGGGAGCCCGGCCGCAACAGCCGCTGCTTCTGGTCTGGCAGGTCTACTGCTCTTTTGCAGCAGGGTTCTAGGCGAAGAAGACGAGGGCTATTTCAGGGTCGGATACAACATGGTGCACGCGTTCAAGACGATGTCGATAGGCACAGATCGCAAATTCCCTCACGTGGAACACTTCTTTGAGCAACAGTTCAAATCATTGCTCCTGGCTGACGAACCAGAACCGGAGAAGTCGAAGATGTTATCTTCTATAGTGATCCCAGAACAGGAGTGGAACGACAGATCGAGGAAGGCCTTGTCCGCCTTGATCAAACTGATCAAGGTAAGAACTCGGAATGCCTCCGATGCAATAATGACGGGTGAGACTGGTGCATTTCAGTTTGGAGAACACGTCGTAGAAAGAGACTTGGGCGATGGCCTGCCACCGCCACCGCAAGGTTCGCCCGTATTGTCCGGGGATCTTCAACTCAACTCACTCATGCTCGGAGAGAGCGAACTTGGCCATACCGAGACCACCGCCATGGACTGGGAATATGTTCATCAGTATCAGGTCGAAGCCTCCAGGATGTCTGATGGGTCTCAACAGGTATTGTCTCGAATTTTCCTACGTCATGTAATGATGATAAGGCTGGTGATTTTATTCTACTTCGTTGTTATATAGTTCTATCTTATTGCGGGGTTTTTTAATATATCCTACTAGTAAACCTGTCACGGATGAGTCTATCCGTGAGCTTGGAACAAGGGATTCGAAGTAGGAACAAGAGTGTTAAATATTAACTTATATAGTTCTAAAGAGAGAAGGAAGTTAAGAATAAAATAAGGTTATATATAGGAGTAGCTTAGTAATATATTACTAGGCTTATAAGTATATAAATTATCTAATTAGTAATCTATATAATATACCCTCTTAGCTAATAAGTATTAAAATTAAGAATTTAACTAATTATATATAGATTAGAAAGGTATATCTTACTCTAGATTTACCTTCTCTAGTTTAAAAGTAAATTAGTAAATCTTAATTTATAGATTAAGTTAATAGAAGATATATATTTAATCTCTAATTTATACTTTTAATTATATCTTATAGATATATAAATACTTATTTTTATTATAATTATTATTTAAAAATATTATCTTTTATATTAAATATAATATTAATTTTTACTTTCTTCTTTTATAACTTCTTTTTCTTTAAAATAATCTTTTATAATAGTTTATAAATAATCTATTTTAAAGAAAAAGATAAAAATAATATTAATAAAAACTTTATTATCTTATTATAAAAAAAGAAGTTTTAAAACTATTAATATATT
>PDUO01000130.1:3828-48005 GCA_003008705.1 Pezicula radicicola
TTCTAAATTAAAGAAGATAGATTTAAAAAAGAGTATATTTTTTTAATCTATATATAATTAATTAAATTCTTAATTTTAATACTTATTAACTAAGAGAGTATATTATATAAATTATTAATTAAATAATCTAAATACTTATAAACTTAGTAATATCTTACTAAGCTACTCTTATATATAATCTTATTTTATTTTTAACTTTTTTCTCTTTTTAGAATTATATAAGATAATATTTTATACTCTTATTCTTATTTTAAACCTTTTATTTCTAGTTTATAAATAAACTTATTTATAATAATAGTTTCTTACTAAGAGATATAAAATACCTTATACTAATTAGTTTAAGTTTAATTAACTAAGATACTTTTTAATTAAAAATATTTTAATTAAGAATTATTTCTTATTAAAGGTCTTATCTTTATTATTACTTTAGAATTTATAGATTATCTTATTATATTCTTATATAATATAGTTTACTAGATAGTTATTTACTATCTCTATTAATCTTATATTATCTTAAAAGTTTATAAATAAAAATAATATCTTTATATAAAGTTATATTAACTTTTAGATATTATCTTAAGTATTATTATTTAACTTTTAAATAGTTATAAATTATAAATATTTATTAAGTTAAAGAAGTATAAACCTTAAGTAAAGAATTAGTATAAGTTAATAAAGTACTTAGAATATTATTATAATTATTACTATTATAAAAGAATAAATCTTTAAACTAGATATATAAAAATATAGAATATAAAGTAAAGATTAGAAATAAGATAATAAATAAATATAAAATATAATTATATAATATAATTAAAATTATTAATATTATTAAAAATAAAGTAAATATAAAAGAATATTAAAATTATTATATTTCTAAAACTTTTTATTTAGTTTTTATATAATAATTTAAATTAAATTTAATTATTTAATTAAAAATTAAACTTACTCTAGTATATTATTTATAATTAAAATATACTTATTATACTTATTATCTTCTTAGAATAAAAAGATATATATTTTTTATTTATAAGATTAAAATAAAGAAGTATTAAAGAAGACTATTATAAAAGAAGTATAAGTTATAAATTTACTTTATAAAGTATAAAAGAATTAATTACTTTATTATAATTAAAGTTTTAAATTAAAATAATAAGTTTTACTTAGACTTTATTAAATTAATTATAATTAAAAAAAAGTTATTTATAAGATTATTAAGACTAATATTAAAGAATAAGTAAGTATTATTTATAATTTTAAAGATTCTAAGTTAAAGTAAATTTTATAATTTAAAATAATAGTATTTTTATATTATATAATTAACTTAAAGAATATAAAGATTTAAAACTTATATAAACTATCTCTAAAGAAAGAATTTAATTAGAATATCTAAGGTATTATAGATTCTAATCTTATTTAAATTCTTATAGTAATTAAAAGTATACTAAGAGATACTTACTAATTATATAATAATACCTCTCTAAACTAAAAGATAATATAATAATAGATTAATATTCTAAATAAGTTCTATACTAGTACTTTAAGAAAAGTAAATAAGTTCTAGTATTTTAAGAACCTCTCTATTCTAACTAGTATAGATAGATAAATCTAACCCTAATAGAATATATACTAGTATTAAAGTAAACTAGTACTAGAGAGAAGTTATATAATTTTTTAGATAGAGAAAATAGATTTATAAATTAAATAAAAATAAAAATAAATATAAATAATATAGTATTTAATATACTTATATTAAGACTATTAAATAAGTCTATATAAGTTTAATTTAATCTAGTTTATATTATATTATAAGAAGAAGACTTACTTAGTAAATAATTTACTTAGAGTTATAATAAGTATTAAAAATAACTAATACTAGAAGGAAAGTAAGAGAGTTTAAGAATTATCTAATTTAGAGCTTTTAAATAAGTCTATACTAGTTTAATTTAGTCTAGTATATCCTAAGTTAGAGAGAGGATAGATTTACTTAATTAAAAACTTACTTAGAGAACTTATATATATTAAAAATAACTAGTACTAAAAGGAAAATAATATAATATTAGAATTATCTTAATTAAGACTATTAAATAAGATTATACTAGTCTAATTTAGTTTTATATTTTCTAAGTTAGTAGAGAGATAATTTAGTTAATAAGAGAAGAACTTAAAGAGATTATAAGTATTAAAAATAACTAATACTAGAAGGAAAGTAATATAGTTTTAGAATTATCTAAATTAGAACTATTAAATAAGTCTATATTAGCCCGATTTAGTTTAGTCTATATAAAGTTAATAGAGGGGGTAATTTAATTAATTATAAAGTTACTTTCTTATTTAATATATTAGTAAATATAAAAGTTATAAAGAAAGTAAAATTAATTTTTTAAATAATTATTTTAGTTTTATTTTTAAATATTTATTAGATCTAATAACTTATTTACTAAAGTTTAATTTATATTTAAAGTTAATTACTTTCTTAATAAAAACTTAAAAATAATTCTTTAATCTAGTAGTAGAATTTCTACCTCTCTAAGATAATTAAAAGAGTAGAGAATACTAGTTTAATTCTAGTAAAGACTCTTATTTAAGTAACTTTAAAATTTAATAGAGTTTTAGAATTATTTAAATTCTTTTTAATTTTAAATTTTTAAACTAATCTTATTAACTTAATAGAGTATAGTATAAAGTTAAAGTTTAATTATATTTTTAAATATTTATTATTATAATAATTAGTTTTATAATAATTAAAAGATTTAAAATTATAATTCTTTTTTTTTAATTCTATTAAGTATAATTCTTTAAAATATAAGTTTATATAATAATTAAAAGTAAAAAAGTAATTAAATAAATATTTAATTAAAATATAAATATATTAATTAATTACTTAAATATAATAATTAAAATTAAAAGAGTAATTAAATAAAGAATTAAAATATAAATTTATTAATTAATTAATTAAATTTAAAATTAATCTTTATAAAATAATTAAAATTAAAATTCTAATTAAATAAAGAACTTATTAAAATATATATTAATTAATTAATTTTAGAAATTTAAAATTATTCTTAATATAATAATTAGAATTAAAAAGATAATTAAATAAATAACTTATTAGAATATAAATTTATTAATTAATTAATTAGAGTTAAAACTCTTTTTAATATAATAATTAAATTAAAAAGATAATTAAATAAATAACTTATTAGAATATAGATTTATTAATTAATTAATTAGAGTTAAAACTCTTTTTAATATAATAATTAAATTAAAAAGATAATTAAATAAATAACTTATTATAATATAGATTTATTAGTTAATTAATTAGAGTTAAAACTCTTTTTAATATAATAATTAAATTAAAAAGATAATTAAATAAATAACTTATTAGAATATAAATTTATTAGTTAATTAATTAGAGTTAAAACTCTTTTTAATATAATAATTAAATTAAAAAGATAATTAAATAAATAACTTATTCGAATATAGATTTATTAGTTAATTAATTAGGGTTAAAACTCTTTTTAATATAATAATTAAATTAAAAAGATAATTAAATAAATAACTTATTCGAATATAGACCCCACTCCCCGCTAACTTGGAGCCGGAGGCACCTGTGAAGTGAGTACCTTGGAAAGAGGCAATGGAGAGCATTCGCCCCGACAACGATCGCCAATCAACAACTAAACTGAAGCTGTTGACCTGTCAGTACTGCAAGAGACGTTTCCGCCGGCCGGAGTATGTGAGGCGACACGAGTGTACACACCAGAGAGACCCCATTCAAGTGTCCCTGTGGCCGAGCCTTCAGCAGATTGTGAGCATGCCTGATATAACTTTTGCTTCGGCCAATGTGCATCAATACATCGTTTAGTGACCTTCTCCGCCGCCACGAAAAGTTCGTCCATCCTGACGGAAACGTTCACATTGAAAATGGACATAATGAGAACGCGAACAGAAGCGTGGGTGCTCGTAGCAATGCTAGACTGTTATGGAATGATATAGTTAGTGAAATCAATGATGCTGTTGAAGCTCAAGTCGATGTTCCTCAGCCCCTAGATCAATGCCATAATGGTGAGCATCACACCCTAGCCATTATTCCAACTCGATTCTAATCTAGACCCTAGTAGAAAACGGTTATGGTATGTTTCCCGGACAGTAAGTCCAAAGGATCGCTTTGAACACAGCTGTCGACAAGCAGCCTATCTCACTAGGTAACCAAATGTAGGTCGACAATAGTCTCCCGGAATTCTGGGAAGGCGTTGGAGTGAGTTCTAGGTACCTCCTGCAGAACGATGCTTCTATACAATGGTGGGATGACTTTGATTGGGACACCTCTTCGTTTCCACCAGATTTTGGCCTTGATCCAACTACGTATATGCCTCTTTCCATGTCCACTAACCAATATGGCCCAAGCATGGAGTGCAACCAGCCTCACTCGGTACCGGGACGGGACGTTCCAATCCGTGAGGAGCAAGGTGCATCCTTCTCTCGGCTAGGTTCCCCTCTACCTCCTTTGTAACCTGACTCGAGAGACTAAACGAGGTTTGTACCAGGTCAAGTCGACCAAACTTCATGTCGACGACCGTGTTGGAGGATATCCAGCGACGAGTATGTCCAACTACTAGTCAAGCTGCAGGGCTTTGCCGCAGTCTTGCCCAGATATTTCAGTCTGCCTTCAAGACACAACATGTCTCGGTTTCTCAAAGGATGCATCGATGGGTTGTTCGAGCATCTTCCATTCGTCTATATAGCAACCTTTTCTGTGACCACACCCGCTATAGAATTGATACTGGCGATGACCGCAATCGGTGCGTATTTTCGATTCGAGACCTATCGTGGGAACTTACTCTTCTATGCAGCAAAAACGGCCATTCTCGAGCGAGTCAATCGTCAGAGCAGAAAGGACATGAGTGAAATCCTTACCCGCCCAGTCTATTCGATAGCAGGCGCATCTCTACCGCCCAACTCAGTTCGCCCAAGCCATGCCGTTGGCAGCGGCACTGACGCTTCCGGGGCCGGCGGCGGAGGTGATGGCAATGCCTTGCTCCAAGACGGGAATGGCTTACTCCAGACCTTGCAGGCTTTGCTCACCCTTCTGGTCATAGGCGTATAGGGTCCACGACAGTTAGTCAAAGAAGCACTTTCTATTCAAAGTTTGGCTACTTCTTTCGCAAGAGAATGTGGGCTTTCAGATCCAGATAAGCCCTATCCTATAAATTTACCGAAGCTCGATTGGTATACTTGGGTCCATAAAGAGAGTCGTAAGCGGACGTTACTCTCAGTTTACTCTTTCCTTAATCTCATGTGCCTTGTTTACAATCAACCCCTAATGATCTTGACTTCTAAAGTCTATTATAATCTCCCGGCTTCGACTAAAGAATGGACGGCCAAAACTTCTAAATAATAGGAAGAGGTATATCTTGAGTTAAATATGGGAGAGGTATCCTTTCAAGGGAGTGTTGAATCACTCTTTTCAAATCCGTCAACTTGAGCGATATCGCTTTATCTACCACCGCTGGTAAGTTATATATTAATTTTCGCTATTCTTCAATGTATCTACTTTCTCCACTAAGTAGACTCTAGTTCCAACAGAAGGCTATCTCAGAAATCATTATGGTCCAGGGATGTCGAAGAAATATCCCGTGCCCTACGATCATAGTAGGCGCTTTGGGAGAGATCGCCCAAATCGAACGTTGAGCCTTAGTCAGTGACGGGACCAGTGGCTTTTAACTCGACTGCTTTACTTCGTCTCGTATAGATAAGACTCCACTCCGATTTTGCAGTGTACACAAGCCTAGCTAGTAGAGATAGCGTACTAATCGCGGCGGCTTTTAAAAACTCTCCTCCATTGTAAAGGAATACGACAATCCTACAACCCATTCGACATGCAGTACATGCGCTGGCAGTACCAGTCCGAATGGGAGTTGCGTTCCTCGCTAAGACCTAGACGACCTCGTGGAGTGTTTAGTATTCTATATCCAGTCTTGAGTGTGCTATCTTCTTGAGCAAATGGCTAGAACAGATCGCACTAACGTCTTCGGACCAACCAGTAAGCGTGGAAGAACAAATAGTCATCAGTATACTCGAAGGCATGCTACAAGAGACGGGGTTTTTTGATAAGGCAGCTAATGCCGTCAGTAATACTAGTAGCCAAAAGCAGCGGATTTTCCAGCTCGCAACATCTGTTGCGAGGCTGTGGGCGAAGATGTTCAGGGGTATATACGTATTTGATGTGGCGAACACGATAGGTACCACCCTCAACATCTATACTGATTTGATGGCTAGCGTATATACCCCAAGTAGTAGTACATAGTTCAATTATTAACACAAAAATAGCGAAGTACAAATTGTATTGTATACTTTCGGCCAGCCTTTCTCAGACGAAATTGTGTCTGCGCTAGGTGAATTACTAATGAAACGGAACGCATGATTCATTTCCAGAAAAATGCACGATCTGGTTCCTGACAGGGCTGGCAATGATGCAAGTTGGAGAGCTTATAGAGACGTTGTGGAGGCATTTCAAGGGGTACGATGGGTCTCAGTGGAGAGTGCCTGCTATACCAGCAGATAGTTCCAGCCAATGGAGTTTGCCACCGCTAGTCGACTATTAACCAGCAAACTAGAGGCGACAAGTACAATTTTCTATAAGTCGTCTTTGTTCGAGATATGGCGAACACTCAGCCTGCGGCATTGTATACTCGCAACGGTGCGACTAGCAAGTGTCATACCCTTCTACTTCAAACAAGATGTTGCCCTCGATCACCCCGCCGCCCAACTTGCAAGAAAATAGCTCCATGAATGGCGCAAAGGTCGATGTTGTAGACTATTCGATTACCGAGTTCCCCTTGGGTATACCTCGGCATTTACGTATAGTGACAATCGGTGCTGGTGCCAGTGGTCTCAATTTCGCGCACCATGTCGAGCTACACATTGTGAATGTAGAGCATGTTATATACGAAAAAAACGCGGATTTAGGAGGGACGTGGTATAAGAACAGGTGAGATGAGGGCTTTTTCCACGAGGCCATCTTGTTATTCTTGACACAGATAGGTATCCAGGTTGTGCGTGTGACATTCCGAGTCACAATTACTAGTTCACCTAGGAACCGAATCCAGAATGGAGCTCCTTGTAAGTACTGCTATGAGCCTTCCCTCGTAATGCACGTATGATGACTAACTGATTATGGACTGCAGTTACTCTTCCTCACCAGAAATTCTCAAGTACTTCTAGGATGTTGCTGCTAAACACGAGCTTATAAAGTATATAAAGTTGAATCACACCGTTGTCGGAACTACCTGGAACGAATTAGACTCTAAATAGCATCTTCGAATCTAGGAAAACGAAAGCGGATTAGTTTTTGATAGCTAGTGTGATTTTCTGATTAACGCTTCCGGGATTCTCAAGTTGGTTCTTGCAACTCCGTTCAAACCGCCTTGAACTGACCTTTGTAGTAACTGGAAATGGCCTGTGATTCCAGGCCTGCATTCATTCAAGAGCCTTCTGCTCTATAGTTCAGCTTGGCAAGCAACGGTTGACCTAAAAGGCAAAACGGTTGTAGTCCTAGGCTGTGGGTCGTCGGGTGTACAGATTGTGCCGACAATCCAGCCAGGTATGTTTAATGACCATTAATTGTGAGCCTCACTTACGTTAGGTATTCAGTGGTTAAGGACTTAGTGACATTTATAAGATCTCCTACGTGGATAACCGCTGGATTTGCACAGAGTAAAGCCGGGCCTGGCGGGTTAAACTTCAAATGTGTGTTGTAAATTGGATCAGATACGACTTGTTACATCTAAACAGTTCGCAGTCACCGACGCTCAGAAAAATACGTTTCGAGAAAAACCGAACGAATATTTTGCCTACCGGAAAGAAATTAAGCGCGAGCTAAACACGCGATTTTGATTTGTGAGTCTTGGTCTTTTGCCGCCAAGTCCATCGATACTGACCTTATGCCAAAAGATCTTGAAAGACAGCCCCGAGAAGAGGCTCGTCAGTACTCTATCAACGAGATGAAGAGCAAGCTTGGGAACAACGAAGAATTACTCGCAAAAATGCTGCCAGACTTTGCCGTTGGCTACCGTCGTCCTACCCCTAGAAATGGGTACCTTGAATCCCTAAACCAGCCTAACGTCTGTGTTGTCACCGATGAGATTCAGGAAGTGGTCCCGGACGGGATTCTCCTGATAACCGGCGAACTATTGAAGGTGGATGTGTTCATCTGCGCCACAGACTTCGATATCTCCTTCCGTCCTCGCTTTCCGATGATAGGCAGGCAAGGCATTTCCTTGGCCAACCAATGGAAGCAGAAACCTTAAGTATACCTTTCACTTGTGTGCAATAATTTCCTAAACTACTTTAGCATATCAACCTCCTTCCCCTTGCCGAACCTGCTCAAGAGAGCTAAACAACATCAAAGCTAACTTGTGGTTTTCCAACAGTGTTTCTTGGCCCTAGCTCTCCAATCGGCCACGGATCCGTCTTGCCTATAGTGGAACACACCACCAAGTATATGATTAACGTCCTGAAAAAGGTCCAGACGCAAGGTATAAAATCGCTCGAGCCATTAGGCGGCGCCATCCGAGATTTTAACATCCACATAACCAATTTCATGAAGAGGACGGCCTGGGACACCCCATGCAGATCGTGGTTCAAGAACGGCACCATCGACGGACCCATCGTTGCGCTTCACCCCGGCAGCCGAATCCACTGGTTCCATATACTGGACCATCCGCGCTACGAGGATTTCGAATATACTTACGAAACCAACAACAGGTTTCAGTACTTGGGCAACGGCTTCTCTACCAAGGAAGCTCCGGGTAAGGATACAACAAGATATTTTAACAAGCCCGAGTATGGGTTTACTGAGTATTAAGTAAGGAAAGCGAGCACCTACCTCCTGGAGCGGTTCCGATAACTCCCCAGGGAAGTTCAAGATTTGTAGTTTTACACGCTAGCTCCTCTACTCTATTATTTAGAAACAGGCTAACCCTAAGAAAATATACATAAAACAACCCTACCAGCCTTATTTCATTTTGTGAAACGACCTGTCTCTACTTTCCACAGTTTAAAGGTCCAGGAGAGAAGGCCGCGCCGGCGATACCAAGTCTACCTAGTTGTGTTGTAGTATGTTTTTATCCTTGTAGCTCTATTTTCTAATAGGACATATTTCAGTGCTGACTGGAGCCTTTCGGGGGTGAGATGAAGGCTTATGTGACTCCAAGTGAAGGAATTTCCTTCTCGGCTCTGACCTCGAGGAGATTACCTGTAAATATTGCCGCCTCGTGTAACAGCTCAGTCGCAGAAGCCGCCGAGTTGTAATTTTTTGAGATTTGCGAACGCCGCCAGCACGAGTAGAACGGATATTGTAGCTGTATGTAATACGGCACTATGGCCGAAGTTACAACACGTGTGCTTCCTTTCTTCCTCCTCCTTGCCTTTCTCTCCCTGTGGATGTGGCTATTCTTGATAGACAGAAGGATAGGATGAGGACGTTGACGTTGGTAATGCACATGGAGTTAGAGTTGTTGGAGTTGGAGTTGGAATTGGAGTAGGACTCGTACCTAGATTAATTTCATTATTCTAGAAGATTATTTCTCCAAAGATCCAACAAGAGTCCTCCCCGGCCCGTCGCCACTCACCGCTTACTGCTCCCGCCCACTCACTTAATACTATCGGTACTGGCCTCGGATATTTTCACTCTCTTCTCCTTGCTTTATTATAGATAGATCTATTTTATGAGGATCCTAGAAGTCCAACTATTCACAATGACCCTATCTCACTATTATCACTACCGCCACCATTAATCTCACAGCACTTCGTCCTCCCCACACCGTCACTGCCCTATTTGTAGTTCAACTCGGCCCCAACGACTCTTGCAATACGAATCGTTGTCGTCTTTTCGATAGATGTTAAAGCTCTTGGGTCTTTTCCCACACCGCCCCCTTTGGTGAGAGCCTCGGCCTGGGCTGACGATTTACTAAGGCTCGGTAGACCTCCTACAATGACTAGCAGCATCACCTGGACGAGGGTCACGTGGAGGGTTTACAGCAGTGTGTGATTATACGTGGAGGACTTCATTAATTTCGAAGGGTCCTGGAGATCTGTCTATCAGGCTATATCTTAGTGGCACTTCGCTACACTCTGCTCAACCCCAATCTATATGGAAACCAAAAAAAAAAAAAAAAAAAAGGTTCAATGGGCCTATGTCCCTCTATTCCGCCGTAACTCCACCCTTGTACTTTTAGTCCCTTGGATTGAATTATAGATTGTACGCTGACTGCGGGGTTATGCTCGTCACCAACGCTCCCTAATAGAGAACCGCCTTATCTAGTACACTTAGGCGGTGTGTTCTACGATTTGGCCGTAGCCTGGCTATATTTCCGTCGGAAATGGACATCCTGATACCACCCGAGGCTGCCATTGCCCTGCCGTGTCTAGAGAGCGCGTTGCGGGTTCACCTCTATGGCAAACACTAAATCACAGGGCACCATCACATGAGGTTGAGCATAGTGACCAACTCGTCGGTCTCTGTTCTAACACAGAAAAAAAAGAGCCTGGACATTACCAGGCAGACCAGCACTATCATTGGTCCCACCCAACATTTATGAATGATCTCCAAATCGCATTCTACTTACTCTATATTGCATCGAATTTCAAATCCCGTTTTGCTTCCGTTGTGCAGAGATTGTTCTGAGTCTGATATCAATTCGAGTCCGTCATCCTAATAAGTATGGCTGTTCAAAATGGCTCTGCCAAAGCAGGCGTGCGAGGTCCAGTACACGTTGCCGGGTCTTCTGGCGGTGTCTTCGACCGAATTAGGGCCATTTCAGACTTAGTGAACAATCTAAAGGTGGATGTTATTATTGGCGATTGGATGTCTGAGATGAACATGACATTCGATGCTTCTGAGAAATTGGACCGACAAGCCGATCCATCAGCTGAAAAAGGGCATTCATACGAGGCAACATTTATCGAAGCTCTTGGGCCTGCACTCATGGACATTGCCAAAAACGGCAAAAAGGTTGCTGTCAATGCTGGAGCCAGCGATATTAAGGCAATGGCTTTGCACGTTCAAAAAATCTACAAGGACAGAAAGACCAGCCTCAAAGTTTCCTGGGTCACTGGAGACAATGTAACTGAACAGGTTAAAAGGCTGCTTGCTTCTAGGGAGAAATTTTTGTCCCTTCCCGGAGACCAGCCAATCCAGGATTGGGGCTGGGAACCTGTCAGTGCTCAGTGCTATCTTGGTGGTGTTGGTATAGCTGAAGCTCTTGCGACTGGGGCTGATATAGTGATCTGTGGGCGTGTTTCTGACGCTTTGCCTGTTGGTGCTGCGATGTGGTGGCATGGTTGGGGCCGTGAAGATTTCTCTTAACTTGCGCATGCCTTGATGGCGGGCCATCTCATCGAATACAGAACATACGTGACTGGCGGATATTACACTGGTTTCAAACAAGAGCTTCTGGCCAAAAACAACTGCGCAAACTTCGGTTTCCCAATTGCAGAGATCGACTCCAACGGCGAGTTCGTTATTACCAAAGAAGACAACACTGGAGGTATTGTAAGCCTGAGTAGTGTACTTTCACAACTTCTTTACGAGATTCAAGGACCTTACTATTACAACTCAGACGTCACGGCAGAGCTTACGCAGATCAGTATGATACAGGAAGCGCCTGATCGTGTCCAGGTCACTGGTGTCCGTGGCCATCCACCGCCCCGACAACGAAGGTAGGCATCACAGCCAAGGGTGGGTGGCAGGCAGAATTCCATTTTTTCTTGACTGGTCTCGACATCGAGGAGAAGCGCCAAATGGTCGAACATCAAACGATCGCCTCTATGGGCGAGTATAGAAAGGACTTTCAC
The DNA here is from genome assembly GCA_003008705.1 of Pezicula radicicola. NCBI lineage: Eukaryota > Fungi > Ascomycota > Leotiomycetes > Helotiales > Dermateaceae > Pezicula > Pezicula radicicola. The sequence goes on from PDUO01000130.1 coordinate 15,688, forward strand.
ACGCTCACTTTCACCGTCACGGGGTCATCCGTGGAGAATCCACAAAATCAGGATGAGGCTACTGTTGATTTGCGGATATTCGCACAGAGTCGTAATCCAGAGATCATGTCGGCAGGTTCGCATATTGGTGTAACTCCGAGTACCCCCTGTTTCGCTCGCTGGTGTGTGGAGAACTGCCTCATGGGTTATCCAGGTTCTACACCTGCCCTTGACATGCGTCAAGCCGTGGGTAAACCATACTTCGAGTACGTCAACCTCCATTGTTCAGGTGGATGTTTTCGTGAACAAGGCTAATCAAACTTGGTAGGTACTGGATTGCTCTGCTTCCCCAAGCAGAGGTGAGGCAGGAAGTACATACAATTGATGGGGAAACCATTACGATCCACCCTCCTCCAAACACCAAAGTCTATGCTCGGCAACAACCGTCTTACGAGACATTGCAGCCTGTTTCCCTAGATACATGGGGTCCCACTGTGCGAGCACCTCTGGGATACGTTGCACATGGCAGATCTGGAGATAAAAGTTCTGACTGCAACGTAGGCTTTTTCGCGCGGGATGACGAGGAGTGGGACTGGCTCAGATCTATACTTACCATTCCACTTATGAAAGGGCTCCTTGAGGATGAGTACAAGGGCGGCAGAGTTGATCGCTTTGAGCTGCCCAATCTTCGGGCTGTTCACTTTCTCTTGAAAGACCATCTGGATCGTGGTGTAAACTCGACCGCTAGCTACGATTCCTTGGGGAAGAATGTATGCGAGTATCTTCGAACAAAGTATGTTGACATACCCAAGCGATTTTTGGATAGGGGGAAGATTTAGTGTCTAGCATTATTGTAGGCCGCCATCGTCTCTAAGCACACCTTAGTTGCGTGCTTAGATCAAGCAACGATTAGGCAATCAACCTAGGCAAGAAATTATTTACAAGCTCACATAGTAAAAAATTATTTTGGTAATACGGGTATAATTCTACCTTGTTTCGGAATTCCAAAGTTAATAAGATTTAATTTTCGAGATTTGGCCTCGCGATTCCCCCAATCCTAAACGCATCGAAGTCGTGGTCTTACCTAGTCTGGTGTCTTCGTAATGTCTTGTATTGTTGACAAACATAGCTCATCGCCATTACCGTCAAGATAGTGATAGCTATCCCCAGAGCGGTCATATTCTCCCAGAAGCTCGTTACAGGTCCGCCTTGCTTCGGAGATCACGCAGATATACCATCAGAGGACTCTTTTCCCATGTATTGTAGGCTCTAAGACCAGTATATTCATTTACTGGATTCCAGAGGGGATCGCCATCCACAAATCCCACATCAAAATACCACAAAAAGTGTCCAAGGATAAGGCGGAGTTCGACGTAGGTCAGATTACGTCTAATGCAGCCCCGAGGACCTAAAGAGAAAGGTTGCGACGCCTTTTTGATGTCACTGGCGAAAGCGGCATCGGTCCACCTTTCCGGTATATAATCTTCTGGATTAATGAAATTCTATGGACTGTGAGACGCGGCCCAGGAGCTCGTACATACCGAGGTCTAGAGACTGAGTTAGCCATTCTCCTCGAACTTTCACGCTTTGTAAAGACTACCTACCCCGGCTAGAATGAGGTACCCATCAATTATCGAGCCGCCTTCTGGCACTCTTCTTAATAACCCGACTGGCACAGGCGGGAAGATGCGCGAAGCTTCTTCAAGACAAGTACCTATGTAAGGGTAGTTTATCAAGATTCTTCATCACAAGATCACCAGGAGCCTTGATGTTGTCACGTATTTCTGCCTTTAACTTTTCGAAAGTGTCTCAATTCCGTAAAAGTTGGTTCATAAGCCCGCAGAGAAGAGAAGTGGTTGTTTCGCTGCCAGCAACTCTAGAGACACCAGATTACCGACCCAATTATGGAAGGATGGGGAAGAGAGCTGCGTTCATAATGACTTCGTCATCGCTAACTTCGTTTTTCTTCTCCCGCTGCTTCAGGATATACCAAAGAAAATCTTTATGTTCTGTCTTTGAGCCCATTCGCCGGACGGTTTGCTCCTTGCTATTTCGCAAATGCCTAAGTCGCCTTTCGCGAATAATAGCAGGGCACATCCACAGGAGAAATCGCTGTAAAAGGCTTCCAGCCTTGGCAAAGCGTCGAGTTGCCTATTCAATTGCACCAGATTTGATACTTTCGTAGATAAGGACTACCTAGTTTGTAGATTCGCTACCCTCACCTACTAATTATGTTGATTGTATTCAACTAGTAATTACTTATTAACGAACCTTCCGCGAGGCAGCCGAAAGGCTCTCCAAAGGATAAATTCCCAATAATATCAAAGGTACAGTAATTAAACCAACTAACCAGGTTAACAGGCGTCTATTCGCGAGTATACTCTTATAATTGAGGGATAAACAATTGTATATAGCCTAGCAAGATCTCTTCTTACTCCATAAGGGCTTTCTTCAAGAAGGAATAGGCTAATGCTCGACGCTGGCGAGGATGATCAACCTCGTTGGCTATGGTAAGATTACTCGTACCTGGAATACTCTCGACTACCCCAACATAGATTGGATCCCGGGTTATGTTCAGCCTACCTTGGCGGTGACTATATATATCTTCGAAAGCTTGAGCTGTATTGAATATAAGTTCGTTCGGCATTACCCTCACTACAGGTCCTATAAATAGTTAGCAAGGAGTGATGTAGGCGATGGAGGCACGCTGGGAAGATGAGAGGGTGGAAACCCCGAGACGCACCGTATTTATCGTGAAGTACTTTATATTGAAACGAGATTCAGCTCTGGAGGAGATAGTAAATGCTAGGGATCTGGGAACCAAAGAAAACACCTCAGTAATAGCTGGAGACTGTTCTGATGAGGTCACTCACAGGAGATATCGCCCATAGCTTTGGCCCAGGATACCTAGCCAGTGGGTGCAATGTAAGACGGTAGACTATCAGGACAACATAGTAGGCGACGAACTGCGAGCGTCATGAGAAGAGGTTTACCCAAAATCCTGTGGATAACGTACAGAAATGAAAGCGTAAAGTGCGACCCTTGTCGGAGAAAGTTTGCCCACGTCGACGCGAAGTAGGACCGATCGGAAAGACATCTTGTCTGCGTAATCTACTTGCTGAGCCGATTGATTTTACGTTGAGGACGATACTCGGGCTGTGAGGGGGTTAAGCACGTATTTGGGTAGATCACTTCAAGTGAAGGACTTGCTAGAAGATTGAAACAGAGAAAGCCTAAGAAGCCAGCACGAACCTGATTGGTTGCTCACGTGTCCGGGTGACTAGCAAGAATAATGTTGCACTTCATGCGGAGATACCTTCATTTGGATACTTGAACTTTTGAGAGTGAAAAGAATATTTGAGGCTTGGCCTATACTGAATTTTCAAGTGAGAGGGATGACATCAAGAACCACCCCAAGGAATGCGACTGCGGTTGGTCCCTAGTTAGACTCCTTTAGCGGTCCGCGACATGGAGCGTCTTGTCCTCGGGTCTACGGATACAATTTTCCTGCTACAACGTGTTTGATATCCAGTATCCATGCTCTAGAGCTTGATGTGGCCCAGGGTCTTTTCCAGGTGGCCGAATCCAAATCAGATAGTCACGCATAACATCCAATTGCATACTACTATGGTGCTACAGCCTCATCGGTGGGTTGAAGAGCACTGAAGTGCGCTCACTGTCGCAGAAGCATATAGACAAGCTTCTTCAAAAGGAGCACCGGTAATGTTCATGATTAAAGACCGATCCACACAACATTGAACAAAAATCACATGTAATTGTTCTATGTCTGGCAAGTCAATATACTACATTTGAGGTGTCATACCAAGTACAATGCAGGATATTGTGTTATCCCTCAGAGGGGATGGACCAATATCCCACATCAAGCGCATAAACCGCATCTCCATCGCAGTCTTCTTTGCTATCGCATATATCTCAATGTTAGAGCGCATGAAATAATCTCTCTGTCCTCCTGGCTAAGCTTATCTCGTCCGCTAACAACTTCCAAAGTGCTGAAGGAAAGGCTGTAAGACGTTTTAGACCAGAGGGGAAACCTTCTGGCTCAAATCTAGAAATCCCAGCTTGTCCTTCAAATTTTCCTCCTACCTCCACCAGCTGTGATCATTTCGATTAAATCAAATCCATTTCATGCTTCTATTGCCTTGCGATCATGCTTTTCTCCTAGAATTTCTTCAACATACACTACCTCACCCTGGCCGTGAACATGCAGCGGCTTGTCTCCAACTGTGCCGGCCGCGTCATTGTCATTGATTGCATGGAGTGTGACAACAATATCCCCGGTCATGAGCTCGTCGACATTGGGGATGAGTAAGTTCAAGATGATACCTAACCCACCAAATGCAAGGCTAGCGAGGAATACAAGTCGATATGAGTCCATATTTGCCTCAAGATAAGCTTCAGTCCCAGCCGCAAGGATGTGCGGAGTCAGTCCAGGCACTTTTGCAAATGCAGCGGGAGTGTCAATGGTGAGGGCCTCCAAGAATGCTGCGGCAGAGCTCGATGGGAGACCCGCGGCCGTGACAGCAGCAGGGACCAACGTAGCAATCCTTGCAGTCAGGCGACTCCTCTGAATGGCAGAGTAGATAGCTGAAGACACAGATTCCAGAAGCGACCGGATGCAGCCCGTAAGGCCAGCAGCAGCTCCAATATCTCGCTGATCCTTTATGGAGACGGTGACCAAAGTCGCCACGACAGCTTCGTTCCATCCAATGAAGAGACATGAGAGAAAGACGAAAGCTATGGCTTTTGATTTATCATGAATGCCAACAGCAGCGGTTGCTAAGCTAGCATCAACATCCTCGTCTTGCTTTGCAAGGTTGAAAACTGCGACTTACCACCTAAGAATATTGTTCCAATAATTATGACCGTTATGCATTGGTATTTTTGCTTTGTGACGACCAGTGTCAATGCGTTGCCTATCACTTGACCTAATGCAATTCCCATGGCCACCAAGCAGGAAGCCCAACCTGCCCAGATTAGATCTCCATCAGCGAAGACAGTTTGCACCATAGCTGGCCAGACGATGGAAAAGCTGTAATAGACGGTGGCTCCGACTGAAGAAGACAGCATAGATATGACCCAACCTCGAGATTTGAACAGACGTAACGGAATGAAGGGGTCTTTAACATTCGCATACGCCTCATAAAAGGGAAGTGCGAGGATAATGACGCCACCCACAACCATTGTTGCGATAACGTGGGCATTATGCCACGGATACAAAGCTCCGCCCCAATTCAATCCAATCAGAAGAAGTGTCATACCAGCGATGAGTCCACCAGCTCCGATATAGTCAAAGTCTTTTAAAACGCGCATTTTGGAGGCATTACTGTGTTTCATGTGAAAGGTTGGAGGATGGTAAAAGACGAAGTACAAGGTGGTGGCAATAGCGTTGAGGATGATTATGAGATAGTAGCACCACCTCCAACCTTGTTCGGTATTGGCGACGAATGCAGTGGCAATGATTGTGTTGAAACCGTTCGTAGGAAGGCACAAGAAAAGAGACCACCCAGTACATAAAAGCGAAATCGCATTGGCACAATTTCGCTGATGACATAGTTGAACGAGTATGCCGCCGTGGCCCCGAAGCCGATCAAAGTCTCTCCAGCAATGAGAGTCCCGACGCGTTGTGCTCGCGAGCCAATGATGGCTCCAATCAGTCCAAGGGCGTTTGCACCAATCATGAACCAACGCCGGCCGAAAATGTCTGTCACTCGACCCATGACGCCAATGCCAACCGCCAGTCCAAGAGGATAGACAAGTGTAACCCAGAGGATGTTCTCACTAGGCCCAATAGCACTGTCGATGTTGGTCAGGATGGGGGCGACCAGGTTGAAGCCAGCCAGGCCACCCAGAAAGGTGAAGACGTGAGCTGTGTAGGTACCAAGGAAATATTTGCTCGTGTAGTAACCCTTGGGAACATGTTCGAGATCTGTGGCGAAACCATGCATTTCTGTCATCTCGTCACGTGTAAGGATCTTTTCTTGCCTTTCGACAGCTGGTTCAAAGGCTGAAGCCTTAGTAGAGGATGCCATGTCGACGGCCATAGTGCTCAAGACTTCAAAATTGCTTGGTGGCAGTACAGGGACCGCAATATTGTAGGGACGTAAATATTGTGGCGACGCAAGGCTGGGGTGTATTTTTCACGAGAGACACGAGATTCCTCCATATGGGGTCTCCGCAAAACTGGGGTCCTGTCTTTAAGTTCACCTCGGGTAGCTTTTGCTTATAACGATTTCCGCTTGTGGTGTAGGCTAGATCTCTATAGTCAATTTTAAGGTCTTGCAGCTACAGGATAGGGAAAAATGTCTAGATCCTCGGCTCGGATTAGACAAAGGCGCCAGTCATTGAGTCTAGGCTGTATCTGCCTCGAATGGCCATGTTATTATCCCTCTGCCCCACTGCCGTGGGTGTCCCAAACATCCAGGTCGAAGATCTATATCTCCGCAGATGCAATGTTAGAATATAGAGGACAAGCGTATAGTGGTGTTTCTTGTAGTGTAATAGATCCTTGACAAAAGGTCATACATCATAACCATACTATCTGAATACATGGGAACGGGCTAGACTCTTTGAACAAATATAACAGATATTTGATAGATCTGAAACTCCAAGATCAACTACACATTTGAGTCCGTGAAGTATTTTCGTACCACAGAAAGCCTGCGCCGTTATCTGCGACGCTTCCTTTACTGTTCTTGACCAGCTACATTGAAGGATTTTCCTCCCGTCGCTTCGGGGCTCAGGCTGGCAAGGATGGAGAATTGAGCTACCATGTCCTGAGGAGACTCGTTGTAGAGAGCCTTCCAAGACTTTTGGTTTCCTGCGAATGGGACGCTCAAATTCTAGTCTTCGACGTATAGATAAATTGCCAATGTTTGGGCAAGGCAATATACGTTGTTATTCGGAACAAACCTAATCTAGTCATAAACAGCGTCAGCCTCTCACCAACGGCCACTGTTGCTGCCGTGTCTTGTTGTGAAATGCGTAGGTAAGATCTTCAATCCTACCTATGATCATGATCCGTCGGCAGGACATCAAGCTGGATGGAGACGGCTACTTCCGTCACGAGAGTGGCTGTCCCCTAGTCTGCATTTTTGACAGCCAAGATGGGAGAAGCCAAAGAACGACAGAAAGCTCGTGGCAAGAGCCTTTGATAGGTCCCGACACCGTAGAATTAAAGACCCAAGCATCGCGTCCACTCTTTGCAAAGACGTTGAAGTTCGTCGACACTACGATTCGGCGACAGAAGAAGAGTTCGGGAACTGTTAAGCCTATAAATGCAGGCCACAGACCTCAGAAAGTAGCGAACAGGTACAAAGAAAGCAAGAATGATATTGCAGACTCAAACCTGTCCCCGGATAGTAGTACGACACTATGCAACATTGCGACTCCCCCAAATAGAAAGAAAGCGGATGTCCAAGCAGCTCTACTCGCCCATCAAAGTCGATATTCCATTGAAAATATCACGACATATCCAGTTGCTATGAAAGCATCTATGCTTAACCTCGTGGATTATTGTATGTATTCTCTGTATATTTTTCTTCTGTCCTGCGATGTGTATTGTTGTTAACATGTTCTTGATCATGAAGATTTGTCAATGATAATATTCTGGTCTCCACGCCCACACTCTAGCGGTGCGCTGCTACTGCCAATGGCCATGTCAGATCCAATTCTATTTCATGTGCTTCTTTGCGGCTCGGCCATCTATAAGGATCAACTCTCGGGTGGCACAGAATCTCTCGAAAAGATGGAGCATATGAATGAGGCCATTCGTCTGCTTAATATAAAATTGCAGCGCCCTTATTTTCAGGTATCCGACGCCACTATATTTGCTGTTGCACATTTGGCCGACTTTGAGGTAAGTAAGCTCTTAGGGTGTGATATTTAGTGTACCTGAGATGGATACTAGAGTACGGCAAGGCACCTTGCAATTTGGAAGCTTCATATAGAAGGATTGCGTAAGATGGTACAGATTAAAGGAGGTTTTACGACGTTGAGTGAAAAGACCCAAAGCAAGCTTCTAAGGTACCTTATATCATGAAATGAAAGAATAAGACGATTTTACACTAACAACGTCCAGAGCAGAAACACATCGCAATCTCGAACTATCAAAGGCTCGAAAATGGGCTATATTATGCCAAAGGCAATTAAACAAGCCCGCCTGGCTCGAGTACCCAAACTTAGTGCTTCCGACTCTGCTAATCTGGCTTAATCACGACGAGCCGAAATGAGCAAAAGGCGGACGCAGGCCAATACGATCCGGCCGGATTTACACAGGATTTTGGTTGATCAGATTCCTCCAGGCACGATCTATACTGGAAAGAAGGGTATAAGCTTCAAAGTCCACGACGATATAATTACAATAGACTTTGCTAACAGATCTCAAGTTGAAGCAGACCTATTAATTGTCTCAGACGGAATTAGCTCTGTAAAAATCTCACAAAAGCTAAATTTGATTTTATAGAACTGATTCTTTACATAGAAAATCCGCAGGCAGATATGGCCTGAATGCGTGCCTAGACACTCATAAGTCACAACTGAACCAGTCAACTCTTAAGATCACTTATAACTTTGTGTTAGACCATATCTAGAAAATTTAACAACAAGGTAGAGCTCAAAGCTGCAATCCCAAAACTTCCTGAAGAAACCACGTGCATCTTTCACAACAGTACTCTAGTCTTCATGGGTGATATAGTAAGCCTACCATCTTAAAGCTTGCATACACATTTACTAGCATTTACTAAAGGGTTGTGGTTGACATAGTATGATCTGCGCCCTGCCAGCAAATACAGAGGATACAACAAATCTCAGTTGGGCCGAGGGGGCTAATCAAGAAAGAGGTTAGTTCTCTATATACCTATCCTCATACAGCATCGTTTATAAATCTCATACGAAGCACAAACCTCCATTAGCATTAACAGTGCTACCCGTACTCCATCGACTTCCCTCACTTGCCAAAAACGCCACGATTTGCGCTATATCATCCACGGTCCCAATCCTTGGCGCCGCTGGAGTCTCCTTCATCTTGATATCCCATTCCTCCAGCACCTCCGCACCAGTATCACGCAACCACATATCGGTACCCACTGGCCCAGGATTCACACAATTCACCGTTGCGTTATGGCTCTGCCCTAGCTCCGCCGCCCACACCTTCGTGACACCTTCCAGCGCCGCTTTCGAAGCACAGTATGCCGTCGCGTACGAGCCGCCCATCCGCGCCATCACAGAAGATATGTTCACAATGCGCGGCGCCTTTCCAAGATATGGCATGCTTTCCTTTACCAAGAATGTCGCCATCCGTAAGTTTGTGTTGAGAATTTTGTCCCACAGATCGTACGTCATGTCCTTAAGTAGACAGTCATCGCCGGCGCCGGCATTGTTGATGATGATGTCGATGTGAGACCATTTCTCTACTGCGGCGCTCACAATTCGAGCTGGTGCTTCCTTATCTGTGCCAGCAGCCTGAACGATCACAACTTCACTACCTAGGGCTTTGATCTTTGTTGCGACTTCTTCGGCTTGCGACTTGGCGCTCACATACGTGATGAGGACGTTGGCCCCGCGGCTTGCGAGCTCTGTTGCAATGCCGGCACCTATACCGCGAGAGCCACCGGTAACAATCGCAGTGAGGCCTTGTAAATTGTTAGCCATCTTGATGGGCAGTTTGTGGAAAGTTGAATATGAAGCTTCGTGTCGCTTTGTCTTGTTGGTCGAAGTGATGAATCTGGATGGCAGAAGAGAGTCAAGAGAGTAGAATTTAAGAGCGTAAGGCTGACAATTGGAATGTAATTGATTCCTATGCTACAGTTTGATAGCATATAAAGTTAAGTAAAGTTCCAGTTTGATAGCATATAAAGTTAAGTAAAGTTCCAGTTCAAGAAAAAAAATTAATTTGGTCGGGTTCATTTGAGGACCGAGTTGAGAAGATGGACGGGCTCGGAACGGAGCTCGCTGTTGCTTTCCATTACGGTTGGTGGGGTGGAACGGTAAGTGATATCTCCTATCGACCTATCAGTCTATCTATTTCATTTGCACACGGAGAAAATAAAGTGTTTTTCTAACCGATCTAATTAAACTCGCATACGGGGATATTTAAAACTAGTCGGAATCGGGAAGTCTCGATATCGCCATCGAATGCTGGATTCGGCGAGTTATTCCCAATTCTCAGTATACACCCTGTTTTATGTCTTACTTTATCATAGTCTTTCATGTGAGTTAGACAGATTAGTATCGCTGTGCCTTTCCGCTACAGTGATTATCTAAAGTAGAGATCACGTATTGGCTTAACCTCATAACATTTTCCTATGTGTACTTAAAGATGTCTCTGCTGCTCTGTCACCTGAAACCACACTTGCCTTCACCACCAACACGCCATACGATATCATTGCAATAGAGACTCTCACACAAATTGCAGACATGGAGTACTCAAGTCCTCTAAACACTCACGGCATCAAGTGCTTTAATGTCCCAGGTCTGGGTGAAAAGCTGAGCGACATATTCCACATCTGCAGCGCCGTGGTTATCCCATCGAACGTTCGAATGGTCGTTACGGCCGGTCAGACGGGCTACACGCCGGATATGAAGTTGCCAGAAGACCTTACCAAGCAATACGTACAAGCTTTCCAGAACGTCGTCGATTCTCTCGCGGCGGCCGGGGTCAAGGATGGTTTCGGGTCAGTGTACCAGATGACAAGCTACCACGTCGGAGGACTGGATGATGCGGTCGACAAGGCATTGGAGGTTGTCATCGAAAAATTCTTCGGAAAGACCAGACCGGCGTGGGCGGGTGTCGGCGTCGAGTCTCTGGCTGGCGGGGCAAAGGTCGAGATCGTGGCATATGCGGCGCTACCGAATTAATGTGCGCTAGTGTAAGGGGAGACAAGGAGGATATTCCGCTGTATGTTTTAGCATTTACCTAGAGCGCAATCGTAACTCCTGAATCCGCGTGTGTGCAAAGAGATGAAGTAAATCATGTCACTATGATAACATGTGCAGGGTAGTTAGGTACAGTCAGGTAGCGGAAGTAAAGGCACAGGCTAAGAATACTACTACTCTCTTTAATTACTTATATTTTATTAACAACCTACTTAAATTTAATAGAAATTAGATTAAAAGAAAGTAGAACTAATACTTAGTTATACCTCCCTTACTCTTAAGTATTATATCTATCTATTTTAGTATACTCTCTATTAATATATTAAGTATTTCCTTCTTAATTTAAGTCTACTCTTACTTTAAAGTAGCTTCTATTTTCTTAATACTTCTAATTCTATATCTTCTCCTAGTTATTCTATTTTTTAATATCTTTTAAAAATTCTTAATAGGAGAAAGATCTAATAATTATATAGATTAAATAAGTTTTATAACTTTATATAAATTTTTATAAACTATAGAGATCTTAGTAAAGTAATATTTAACTCTATTCTCTTATATAATTACTTTCTAATTATAGTTTCTTTTTATTTTCTTATAAAAAGATATAAAGTATAATTTTAGAATCTACTCTATATAGAGTATTTAGTTTATTTAAAAGTCTTTTAATAGAATAATAAGAGACCTTAAATAAGTATTTATAAAATAACTCTAGACTTTAATAATTATTCTTCTATTTTTAAATAATAACTTTAAATTCTTCTCTAAGTATTCTTTACTATCTAAGGACTTTTATAATCTATTAATTTTAACTATTATATTTAATCTTAAAAGTAACTTTATTAAACTAGATAATTCTTTTTTAATTTTAATATTTTTTATACTTCTTAAAGATAATTTAATCTTATTTATATTTTACTTATTATCTAACTTTACTATACTCTTTTATAGTTTTATAAATAAGTTTTTAAAATAATTATTTATTTAATTTTAAGAGTATTATAAGAATTATAAAAGTAATTTATAAGAGATATTTTTTAATCTTTAAAGTAAGTTTCTTTAGTAAACTAGAATATAGTTTATTATTAAATTAATCCTTCCTAGTTCTAGTCTTTATATATTATATAATCTTTATAATTATTAATTTTATAAGGTTCTTTAATTAACTTATCTTACTATAGATTTTCCTAGCCTTATACTAGGTCTATACTTCTCTACGCTTCCCTAGTAAAGTCTCCTAGTATAAGGTAATAGGTTTAGAAGGTATTTTTATATAAAGAGTAAAATTAGGTAAAAAATAAGGATATAATATAGAGTAGGATGGTGGGGTTTTATAAGCGAAATTACAGAAAATCGTGCCTCCACTTCCGACACCTGACTGTACATCGAGATAAGGGCACCGTCTTGCAGTACCGACTTGCAAAGCTGTCTCTGAACAATTGGTGAATGTGTGCGGTCTGTCTGGACGCGATCATATTTTCACATTCATAGATATTGCGCTGCACTGAAGAACGGACTTCCAAATCGGCAGTTCAGGATGGTTGTGGCAGACGTCACGGTTATCGCGTTAATCAGCATCTTAGGCGTTTCGATGCTTCGGGCAGAAAACAAAAACGGCAAGTGACGGCGAGCTTCCGAGCAACCGCTATCAGGCCGAGCAGGGGACTTCGTCATCGTCGACTCCACCACCCCCCTTCTCTTTCTTAGCTGTTATGGAACAAGACATCGTGGTCACTTTCTTCCGTTGAAGATGCTAATTGTCCTATCATTTCTGTCAGTTGCCTCTATCGGAGCAGTCCTCTTAGTCTCATTTCGTGGCTGTAGAATTGGGAGCACAATTGTCATGCCTCCAGCAGGAACTTCCATACCAGGTGCAAAGGCTCGTGCTGGCGTGAAGCGGACAAAAACATACGTCGGCTGTTGGACCTGTCGATCCCGGGGCGTGAAATGCGATGCCACCCGCCCAGCATGCAATAGGTGCACTCAGTTCAACAGGTCCTGCGAGGGCTACGATATCAGACTTGCCTGGGACGATGAAACCGACAATGGAGAAGGGCAGGGATCGAGAGGACAGGCCGCCAAGCAGAGAAGGCGTCTGATGTTCGTGGATGCCGACATGATGAATCCGGTCTTCGACGAGACATACATTAATTCTGTTATTAAGCGACTAGATTCGCCTCAATTCAATGAAGGGTTGGAGCTGGTTGAAGGCCCTTACACTGTATTTGCATTCCATCCTATATTTGAGAATAGTGATTCTGGATCACAACTTGATATAGCCTCACCTTCTGAACTCGACGAAGCTGCATCTACCCAAGATGGCCATTCCGCATCGTCCCCGAATGATCCTAGAGCAGAAAAAAGCTACGCTACATCTCAGGATCTCTTGTCGCACTTACTACCACCTTTCCTCTCTGTTTCGTCTGCTGAAGAACGCCGACTCTTGCGGTTCTGGGTTACTTGTGCTAGTGGGCTAATGATATCCACCAATCATCCAGACAACCCTTTTCGCGAAGTTGTCATACCACTCGTATTAGAGTCTGCGTCGTCGACTAACAAGCTTCATGGTCATTCTGCGTTGCTGCATTCCATTTATGCTTTTGCCGCATTCAATAGATCGCAAATTCAGGAGCCGCCAAGTGAGCAGGACGCGCTCATGGCCGCGGAACATCATCAAGATGGACTCCGGTATCTGCGACAAAGCATGATGGAAGACTCGAATGGTCAGCATGAGACCATCCTTGCTTCTATAATACTTATGACCTCAATTGACATTGTTGCGGCTCGCTCAAGCCAGTGGCGCATTCATCTTCGTGGAGGGAGAGAGTGGCTTCGTTCTCTGCATGGAAAATGGAATGAAAGTAAGGGAGGACGAATCTTAAGGCAGCTCTTCAACTGTGTGGAAATTATTGGGTATTCCCTTGATCAGCACACACGCTTTGCGGCTACCTCTCGTCTCTTTTTCGAAGACGGCTGGGAAATGGATACCTTCTCACCTACCACACATGTTCCTGCAAGCAACGACTACTGCCTTGATAAATTCTATGGGATCACCAAGCCGGTACTAAGAGCAATTTTTGATATAAGCAGGCTCTCTATGTCAGACCATCCCGCCATGAGCGGGGAGGTCGACACGCTACGAAATGCCCTGCTCTTGGCTAATCCCACCACGTTACGTTTCCCATCACCTACAGCAGAACTGGAAAAAATCACAAGACATCACGCATGTTCATGGTACTATGCTTGTATGATACACTTTGAGAGGTCTCTAATCCATTCGTCACCTCGTTCGATTCAACATCTGGTAGAACAAAGCCTGTACCATTTTGAAGCAATCGAGCCTCTCGAAGATAGTTCTGCGGTGGATGGCCTGATGTGGCCATTACTCGTAACTGCTTGTGAAGCCGATGAAGAAGTTCTACGACGCCGATGCATGCAAATATTTGCCAAGAAATCTAATAAAGGCGTCGGGGCGACACCATGTATTGAGGGCGTTATTCTGGAACTCTGGCATCGTCGAGACATGAATCCCGAAGAAGACACTATGCGACAGCAGGTGATGGAAGACTTGGAAATTGACATTCTTCTCACATGAGCCAGTCACGTAGATTGGTACTACAATAAGGAGACCCATTCCGTCTCCACGATTAACTGCATTTGGAAATAAGTTTTGACGGTCTGAATCGACTTCTAGCTTTGAACTACCTACTAAACAGCAACATTCGGGGAGTCTTTTAAATGCTCAGCATCATCGAGAAACTCCTCGATCGTTCTGAACTTCACGCCTTGAAAGTATTTGAGCGCCTGCCCTTTCAACTTCTCCTGCGGCAAAGAACCGGCCCCAGAAGTTGACCATATGTCATACTGAGCAGCAATGACCTTGCCTTCTGATTCAGCATCCAAGACCTGCTTTTCTAGTTCTGCCACAGATCGATGGCTGGTGTTAAGCGGATTCCCACGCTTCTTGAAAATTTCCCCGACAGTGTTCCAGGTCGTGGTTTGCCCACATACGTAAATAATTTCCTCCCAGTCGCCTTTCTTGAATAGTCTTGAGACACCCTTGGCAGCGTCTCGTATAGACGTGAAAGCAATCAGTTCCTCGCCTGTACCAGGTATCACCATTACCCCGTCGGTCAAGCGGACGGGATGGAACTCGCCGATATCTTTGATATAGCGGAGGTTGGCAGGAATAAGATAATCAGTCAACCAGCCAAGGTTGAACAACGTCCACATAACTTCGTTCTGCTGCCGCAGTGCTTGGCGGACGGGCTCGTGGTTGGCGTAGTAGAACGTGGGCTGGTCTGGGTATTCGTCCGTGTTTCCCGCGTATTCAGAAGGGATAAATCGTTTGCATTTGCTTGACTTTTTGCAAGCCTCAAGCATGGCAAGATGGACCGTGGCACTGGTCATAGAATAATCTGCAATGACGGATACAAGTCCTTCGCAGTCGTCGATCTCTCTGACCAGAGATGGCACCGAATAGTCTGTCATGCGAAATGTAATATCTTCGCGCTGGAACCACGGCTTCTGGCTGCGTGACAGCACCACGACCTCATGTCCATCTTCCAGGAACTCCTCCACAAAATAGCGCGCAAGATCCCCAGCGCCGGCGATTGCAACTTTCATGATTTGGATTTGAAAGAACGGAAGGAGGTGCGAAGAGTGTAGATAATAATAAAAGAAAATTTAAGGCCTCTTGGAAATATATAACGCGTGAGCAACAACCTGCAGACAATATGCTTAGCAAGAAAATGAAATTAAAATGATTACCAACTAATATATAAAGGCAATTGCCCTTTTTATGTGCCATCTTTGTTCACCGCTTGTCTTTTCCAGCGCTTCTTCGTGCAGGTTGAGCTCAATTTTCACCGGCTTTCAGCGTTAGTCAAGCAGATCTCGTTATCACCTCCCAAAGGCGGTAATAACGCTGGTTCCTTAATCAATAAAAGCTGAAAAGACCAAGGTAGACCACGACGGGGTGGCCATTTTACCCTCAAGTGAGTAAAGGTATAAACGGTCCTGATTTATGTACAGCTCGATATCGGGTGTCCCCTTTGGGCAGGCGACCACGAGCACTAATCGCCACCGGAGAATATTATCCGCAATCAGTTGACTGCTCGCCCGTTTGGGAAATGGACAACGAGGTATGACGCTAAGAGAAGCAGCCGATTACAGCTGTCAATCAGACATCCTGGAACGACAAAATCTGTGTGTTTAAAGCGGTAGATAAACCAATCTCAATATTGCCTTATGAAAGTGGTTATATTGCATTACATTCTCCTTACATTGAAAAAAAAACCTCTGAGAAGCTCTATCTCTATCTGTATCCCATAGATCGTTCACTACAATATCCAAGATGCACGCTACAATTGATAACGCACCCCCAGCCAGCAAGGTCAAGATCGGCAGCTTTGATGCGAGCACTACCACAGCTGATGAGGTCGTTAAGTCCCTCATCGAAAATGGCGGCTGTTTCATCCGCAACTTAATAGATCGTGAGACAGCCATCGAGATGCTCAAGCAGGTACAACCCTACCTTGATGCAGATGTACCATGGGAGGGGGAATTCTTCCCCAAGGAGACACGGCGTTAGTTCTTGAGTCCAGAGATATTGATATGAAGTACTAACCAAAAGAAAGGAGTTAACGGGCTGCCAGCAAAATCACCTCTGTACACCCAGAAAGTACTGGCACACCCACTTTATGTCGAAGTCAGCAACCGACTCCTTACTACAAAGTCAACGACCTGGATTGGTGACAAGGAGGAACAGTATGAATCTCTGCCACAATTGAACTCAACATCTGTCTTCGCAATTGGTCCAGGAGCTCGAGCTCAAGGTCTTCATCGAGATGACATCTTGCATCACACTAAACTTCCAAAGATCACCGCCGAACAATATACACCTGGTCGCGATACTGCTCTAGGAATTTTCACTGCTGCTTCTAAAATAACAACTGCGAACGGCGCGACCAGATTCATCCCTGGCTCACATCTGGACGATTCGACATATGGACCTGGTGATGAGAGCAAAGTTGTTTTTGCGGAAATGGACCCAGGAGACGCTTTCCTCATGCTTGCCAGCTGCTTCCACGGTGGTAAGTCAAGTCCTCCATTTTCGTATAATAACATGCTAACTATAAATTCAAGGTTCTGCTAACACGACAACTGATCAAACACGTACGCTTTTCGCCTCATTCATGTGCCGTGGCTATCTCCGTCAGGTTTGTGGTCCAATTCCATTATGAAAGCTAGAATTAATCGCTAATGTATCTTTAGGAGGAGAATCAGTTCCTGGCAAATCCAATCGAGGAGGTAAAAAAGATGCCAGAGAATATTCAAAGAATGATTGGGTACTCTCTATCAACGCCTTTTTGTGGTTGGGTGGATTTGAAGGATCCAATCAGTTTCGTTAGGAATGTTGAGGTTAAGTATAGCGACGCATGAAATTGATTTCAGACGGTGGCCGTGTTCGAGAATGTCTATAAGTGCGATTTAGTTTGTATGTATTTAGCAGCTGAATAGAATTTGTCCAACCTACTTTCCCTCGCGACCGGTGTAGTTGTCTAGTATACTTTGTGGTAATTTGATATTCACCAACCTTTTCCTATCTAGCTAGAGAGCCCTTGAATATTTATATTTACGCTTTACCAACCATTTTGGTTCTAGTGGGAGTATAAATATTGACACATATATATCGTCAGTCATTCCTGACCAACTCAGCGTGAGCAAAACAAGCCTATAACAAGATAATCTACTGCGCACAATATCCACCATCAACATTCAGTATAGAACCAGTGGTCCAACTAGCAGCATCACTTGAAAGAAATAGCACTGCCTTCCCAATGTCATCTGGAGTACCCAAATGCGGCCACGGACTCGCATTATGTAACTGCTTGTTGAGATCCTCGTCTTCCAGCGCGGAACGAACCATTGAAGTTCTCAGGAATCCTGGACATACAGCATTGACATGGATCTTATTCGGGGCATAGTCGAGTGCCACTTGTCGTGTCAGTGTGACAATTGCCCCCTTGCTGGCGCAGTATGAAGCTATAGAAGTTTTTGTTAGCTGATGAACCTTCTTGAATAGGGGGAAAATCAGAAGCTAGCTCACGTTCCATTGAAAGGCCAACCAGTCCTCCAATTGAAGCAATATTGACCACCCAGCCACGATCCCCAGATGGACGGGGCTCCTGCTTCATCATTTGCGCAATGGCATATTTCATTCCGAGAAATGGTCCGCGCGTGTTCACGGCCTGACAAAGTTAGATGGTCATGAATAGGGGAGGGGGGGTAAGGGGTGTTGGTACCATGGTCTTCTCAAATGACTCTAGCGGCTCATCAGCGATCTTGTTCTGTCCACAAAATATTCCTGCGTTATTTACAATACTATCGAAGACGGCAGTTAGCTCTCAAGAGAAGAATTTTATGTCAAGGTTGGTGTAGACTTCTCATACATATCTAAACGAGAGTAGTTGATAACAGCAGTTTCAACAAGTGCTTCTACGTCCTCTGGTGAACTCGCATCCGTCTTCTTGAAGATAGCTTTTCCCGTTTTCGCAATTAACTCATGTGTTGGCGTCGTGTCTGTCTCGTAGCCACCAGGTCGAAGGTTTGGTGATAGATCACTGCACACGAGATATGCACCAGCAGATGCAAGGGCAAGGGCTATGGCTCTCCCAACACCGGAGGATGAGCCGGTGACAATGGCTACTCGGCCTGTGAGGCTGAGAAGAATATCAAGTTAGATTGGTATGTTTGAAGGTAGACCTGACAGTGGAATAAGCTAATTTACCTAAGTATTTGCGACATGCTTCATAAGTAACGGGAAGAGGCTGGAGCGGCAGCAAAGTTTTTGAATTCTTTTGCTGATTGATGCTCGATATGAGAAGTTTGTCCAACGATTTGTGCTGAAGAGTTAAATTTTGCTGTAATCGTTTGTTTTGAGAGTGTTCTCGACTAAATCACACAATCGCTTTTTATAGATTGGTTCATAAGGGCGGTTACCAAGGTAATGCAAGCTGCCGAGGAGCAGTACATGTGATTCGAGGTCCAATGGAGGTATGTTCCGCATTTGGCGTGATTTAGGTGACACTATCTTCCGCTCGTCGCGGGCAGAGTTATAAATTTCCTAAGTCGTAAAGTCTGTATCGGTTCCTATCGCCCATAATCTGTAATTCGTCATGCTCGCTGTCGGCTTCCTAGCACGGGCGGTGGCGTGGCGAATTCAGCCGAACAAATGGCCCTGTGCGGCTTGCAGGTCAGATCTGATTACGGGGTATGCATAATCTCATATTTTAACACAACTGTATTTGACTACTATATTTTGACTAGAACTCTTTTACATCATATTGCTACCCAAATTACAGATGAACTCGTAGAAACTTTATCTGCGCCGCGATGTTGAGCTCAAAAGCTGGCCCACTGTAGGGTTCAAAATGTCCCGTCTTGGGCAAGAATAGCAGTTCCTTTGGTTCTCGAGCCTTTTCGAATGCCTCCAATTGCGTTGGTACATGAACTGCCGTATCATCCTCTGCAATGGCCATAAAAAGTGGTGTCGGTGAAATCCTATGAATATATGCGATCGGTTCATTCTTCATCAACTTGAACAGACTCTGAAGCGTAATCTTGTTCTCCCACCGAGCTGTGAGACCCGTGTTACTCTCCACAAAGAACTTGTATGCGTCTGCAGCCGGCAGGACAGAAGTTGCAATTCCCGCCAGAGCTTCATCGATGCTTCCAGCTACCACAGTTGTTACCTCGCCAGCTTCCCCGGTACCGATTCGGGCACGGTCAGCGAGTATGAGGGGCATGAGGTCGAGCAATGCCGGGATAGAGCTGCCAGCGACAAAGGGAACCTGCGCGACAACTGCTTTGATTCGACGATCGACAGCGCCTACTTGAATAACATTTCCGCCAGAATAGCTAGACCCCCATATCGCGATTCGATCCGGATCGACTCCAGGAAGTGTTAATGCGTATGTGATAGCGTCATGATAGTCCTCAATCTGCTTGAAGCCATCAACCTCGAACCTGGGAAGACCTTCACTGGTACCGAAGTTGCGGTTATCGTAGACAAGAGCTGCAAACCCTGCAGTTTGGAATCTTTCTGCGAAAGAATCAAGGAACTGTTCTTTCAATCCGGTTAACTAAAGTACGTTTTGTTAGTCAGTATGGTATGCGGAACATAAAGCAAGAAGGAAGATATTCAGAGAGGATTACCGACCCCATGGGTCAGAATCACCGTAGGTGCTTTTTCTCCAGCAGGGTAAAACCAACCCCTTAGCTCCAATTGATCGCAAGTCTTAAAAGATATATCTCGGCGGTTTGGTAAAGCCATAATAAGCTATGAGCAACTGAAAAGTCCTTTGGAAAAGGATAAGATATGTGCTTCGGTTGAAGAAGACAGTTATTGAGTATAATAGAGAGGAGAAAGCATTAGTATTTACAAAAATTAATCTTGTCTCAAAGCTGATGAACAACAGAGCAGATAGCCGGTCAGTTAGATCAGGGGCACATGTGGCCATCATAACCAGGTAAGTACGCGCCAAGCATGCGGGGTAAACAACGCCGTCCCAGTTGACGGAAATGTGGCCTGGTAACATGTCATTTAGAGAGCGAGAGCGAGAACCGTGAGGTGTCTGAAAAATTTGTTGATATAGAAGACTCCAAATGTTAGCAGTTAAGAGACCAACGACATAAGACATTGACAGCGAAGGCAGGTGACAGAGAAGCGGAGCATGGTTCCGCCTATTCGTTAAACTCGTGGACAGTTGCTAAATTGACTCTTGCCACCCGGCCACGAGGAATGGACACCCACAGGGGTTTTAGATCCCGCTATCTGATCTGTACTAACCTAGAATGCGTCTCAAAGAATATGAGAGTCGTCTATGCCATATTCATGTATATTGTTCCCATCTTTACTACCTCGTACAAATACTATTTAATCCTCGCGCAATGGACAACCACAAACGTCCAACTTTAATCAAGTCAGTTTAACTGAAATCCAACGACAAATAATATCTAAGACATTTGAACACTATGCCTTCAATCACGGCGGTCGAAACCAACCATTCGGTCAGTGCAGGTGCGATACCTGCGAATGGTGAAAAATTAGCCTCAGCTGCTACGCGGCCAAAGCAAGTCGTGCTGTCCAAGGCTGCGCAACACTTGTTGGATATTGAGGCAGAATATACAGTTGGTGGCTTCACACCTCTACCTGGATTTTTTGAACGTGGTTTGGGATCAGTTCTCTGGGTACGCAATTTACCAGTCGGCACTAAATGCCTCCGAGCTGTTCACGAATTAACGGGTTTTCCAATTTATAGGACGTCGATGGAAAAGAGTACCTCGATTTCATCTGCATGTTTAGTGCCATTAATCAGGGACACTGTCATCCAAAGATCGTAGCTGCTATGATAGAGCAAGTTCAGAAAGGTGGGTAATCACTACAACAAGAAGTCTGATATGACATGGACTGACAACTATTATTTAGCATACCTTATCAACACATCCACACATAGCACTCGATGGCCTCTCTTTGCGGAAATGATGTGCAAGAGATTCAAATACGACCAAATATCCCCTATGGTGACCGGTGCTGAAGGAGCCGATCTAGCGTGCAAAATTGCTCGACGATACAAGCATGAAATTAAGGGCGCACCGGCAGATCAAGTTATCATTTTAGGAGTTTCGGGTAACTACCACGGATTGTCTTCGGGAGTCTGGAATTTGCAAGATCCAAGCCCTGGTCGATCAGGTGAGTGTGTAAGAAACGAGGATAAATTATATAACTAACTAAGATCTGTAGCGTATGGTCTCGACAGTGCACAACATACCAACGTTAATCCATCAAATGGTCAATTGTTACGATATGGTGTCCTGGCGGACATGGAAGAGTGTCTGAAAGAACACCACGCGCGTGTGGGTGCGGTCATAATCGAGTGCATCCGCAATACAGGAAAGTAAGTCGTCAAATATAACAGCCCTTGTCGGCAAATGGCTGATCACTTTCAGTACCTACGAAGAAGAAGTCTCCTATGCTAGGGGTGTTTACGACCTGTGCAAGAAATACGACGTGATATTCATCGCAGATGAAGTCCGAATGGGATCAGGCAAGACCGGGAAATTTTTCTCCTTCAATCATCTCGGAGAAGATTGCAGACCAGACATTGTCGTGATAGGGAAGTCCATGACTGGAGGCGCATACCCTGCCTCCTTCGTACTGAGCGATAAACATATCATGGCCGTAGTACGACCCTATGAAAGTGGCTCTACCTTTGCACACACACCTTTAGCAATGGCGGCCGCCGAAGCTGCTCTCCAAGCCATTGACGAGGAGAACATGGTCGACCGAGCGCGAGAGCTGGGCGAGAAGTTCACAGCCCTGACGCAATGCTGGAAGGACCACCGGCATGTTGGCAGTGTAGAGGTTCGTGGGGCAGACTTCAGTATACTAATTAACGAAGATCCTGCTGGCAGAGTGACAGCTCGCCGTATTGGAGGTTTGTGCCTCGCGAAAGGGCTGTTGATGTATCCGCTCGAGGGCCGGCTACGCATGAGCATTGCAATGGTTATGACTGATGAGCAGCTGGAGAAGGGAGTTAAGATTATCAAAGAGGCACTTGATGAGGTTGCTGAATATGAGGGAACGATTCCAGGAGAGGTGTGGCACAAGGCTCACTAACTTAGGTGCGGCAAGATACTTGTATATAGAACGTTCAGAAGTCCTGAAACTACGTCATTTATATATTGTTTGGTAAAGACTTTGTTTAAAGAGATGATGGCAATTCTTTTAGTTGGTGTAGACTAAAATTGTGTTGCTCATCAGCAGTGTTAAATACTAATCTAGACTCCATTTATTCTAGGCACGCGAAAGTTACTTCCCTCCCCAGATTGCGTCGTGCTCTTTGTTCATTTGAATATCTCCTAAAATTCTCGAGTCAGACTCGTGCCTCCCTGCCGGCCGCAAACCATCTGTATTGTGCCCCTTATCATCCCCACCATAAAACCCCTCGGCTCTTGAGTTTAGAGCATTCTATAACAAAGTGATGGTGACTATGTCTCAAAATTCAGCGGGCAAATCGCAAAAAAACCATTCTGATTCTATAATAAGCCTAACTCTCTGTGCCGCGTCGTAGTCTTCTTAGTTGTGCGTCTTTACTAAAAATAACGTAACTATATTAGTTACAACATTGGGCATCCTACTAGGCATCCCTTAATCTTCAAAACTTAGTCTAAGCTTATGGTCAAAGTATTTATTACCAGAAGCGTTCTTGTTGCCCCCTCATATCAATATTAACAGTACCTTAGTAGAATCTAGCAGTATGTTATTAGCTACATCCTGCTCTATCTCTAGGGCACTATTTGCTTTATAGTAGTTGTACTATTGTTGTATATCCCTGCCTATCTCCTTTTTATAGTTAAACTGCTATTAGAGATCATTATTAAAAATAAAGACGTATTCTCTTATATATATTCCTTTCTACGTGCTCTTTATACATTGTAGAATAGACAAAAGCTTACTTAGAAGGTGTATAAAGCTTTATTTATACTTGTATAGCCTACTTAAAAGGATACTATACACTTAGCTTATAATCTACTCAGAGTATATCTCTCTTCTAAGTATATAATAACTAGACAGATTTAGGGGATTTGCAAGGTCTATAATAAGAGGCTTATAAGAAAGAGTGAATTATATATTAAAAAGATAAAGACATGAGTACTTATTTCAACAAGATATAGTGGTAATTATAATAGCTTTATATAACATATATTATAACTTGCTTTTCTAACAGAGCTAGCAAGCAAGGTCTTTTGACTAAAGACCTATTATATATTAGGCTAAGTAGTAGCTATGATCTTGTAAGAAGTAGCAAGCAACGTCTGCTACTGCTAGGAGCAGGTCTTACTTATTAGTAAGAGAATATTATGAGTATCCTTTAAGTGTAACGTGTTACCGCTATACTATAGTTGCGACCTTAGCATCTCTAGAAATATATAGGTTTAGGATTGAGGATCTTAAATAATTACTACATTAGCAAACAATATTGCCTTAAGACTTGTATATTACCTCTTCCGTACAAAAGTACAGCGTTTAATAAGAAAGGTAACGCTCTTAGTGGCACTACCTATAAATATTTACCTCCTTAGGGCTTTTGTTATTTTAGGGCAAGCCGCAGGAATAGATCTGATCCGCCGGCCACATTTCCGCAGCCCCGTTGAATTGTTCTTCACCCATCCATGAATTCTTCTAAATATTAACTACATTTATATCGCACTTGTAGATATGATAATCACTATCTAGGCGGACATTCTTCGACTCCCTCTTATTGCTGCAATCTCGACCGCAATTTGGGCCTCGTGTTCAAAAGTGATTTCAAAGAACACTAAATCCTGAGATGAAAATGATATTTACTTATCACCAGATTCTTAGCTTTGCTTAAGTCAAAATAATATCGAGTCCCAAGTCATTCATAACAGTATGCCAGGTAACATCACCTTCTGTACCGCTGTCTCTCCGCCTCCAAACTTCAAGAACAACTTTCTCCGCAGACATAATATTGCCGATGCCTAGTAATGTCCCCTTTTCCAACAAGTGGAGCGAACGGGCACGGAGATCGGCCACATCTTCAGCTTCGCACGTTGTGATGAACTCGGGCCAGAACAGGCCGCAGACATCTAGTCCTGCCTTGCTCTCTAGTGAACGGGTTGCATCTAGATGGTCGAGGCTCCGCTGCACAAGGCGTTGAAGCCTGCTGGGATGTGTCTTCCGAACACGACGCTCGAAATATATAAGGGTGGCGCAGAAGAATGCGCAGGCATGATGCCGAGTTATCTCCGCATAATCATCGTCTAGGTACGCGACAAGAACGTCAGGATCATTGCGACGGATGTGTGTCTCAAGATCGTCTTTTTCTTGCTCTATTGCTTGATCTGATATGGCATTGATTCTCATTATGGCTTGTAAAAGTGGCTGTGTGATTCCAAAAAGTTGGTCTAAAAGATATCCAGAGTCCCATATATCCATTGAGAGTATCGAGTGAAGTTTTATGGGTTCTTTGAGCGACAGCTCCTTTATTGGATTATTGGTTGAGGGATTTCCGAGGGCGCCGATGCAGAAGAATATTTGACAGAGGAGAGAGAAGCTATCACTGTATGTGCAGCCTTGTTCTGTTATGGACTGCAGCCATATCTTGCCGCCCTCAAGGTGTGTACGCCAGGTGTTCGAATTACCCGTCATGACCTCAATGGACGACATGGTAATTATCGTTGCCAAAACAGCTTCACGCTGAGAAGTTTCCGCGTCGAACTGACTCAGGCTCCGGCGAAGATGGCCAAGGCTGACCTTGTGGTGTTTCGTGCCAAGAGCCTCCAGGTGCTCAGGAGAGGACGACAATCGGGCGCGATTGAAGGCCGAAACAGCATAGATGGCATGCAACAGTGCGGCACTTCCAGAAGAGTCTTGTAGAGAACGTGACGCATTTAGTGCCAAGGGAATGAAAATATTGCGAAACGGATTATCGTAGCGTTGTGTGGGCAGCATCATTCCACTTAAGATTGTTATCCAATAGTGGAGCAGTGAGCGTTCTTCTAACGAAGCTGAGGATACGTAAGAATTCACTTCGGGGAGAACTTTCTGTTTGATGGACATCATGGCCATAGCAGCATCAGCTTCCTTGCTGGACAAATTTGCGCTGTCATCATTCATCCAGGCTTCAACTCGGTCCTCATTGCTATTTTCTAGCTGTAGGGGAACGCACTCCTCTTCCGAATTTGGAGAGAGCGGCCACTGGGAGGTTTTTCCATCGATAGAATGGGTCTCAAATGCAGTCTCGCTGCTGTGCCCTGGAAATTTTGGCTGTGTTACAGGGAATACATTGAATGGACCAGCCTGCGATGTGATTGGGAAAGGGGTTGCTGCCACCTTTTCAAGTGCTGAGGCAATTTCAAGGCAGCTGAGAACAGCAGACCCAGCTTCCGATCCTGTCAAGAGAGTTCGACGCTGGGCTGGCTTTCCGCTCTGATCCTGGTCGTCCTCCCAAACCAGTCTGACACTGTATCCCTCACAGCAGACCTCTCTTTTCAAGCACTGAAGGCACGCCGGTCTGGCCAGGTCGCACTTAGTGCCACGTCTTCGACATGTCCAACAACCAGTATATGTTTTGGACCGCACCACTGGTTTTCTGCCGCTAGATGGAGGCGGCCGGGTTACCGTGAATGACCGGGACTTGGTTTTGCGGGGCGGAGGCATGGTGATCCAAACAACCGATAAAAGTGTTGAAGTATTCACAACTTTGAAAAGTTGAGATGATTGAGGAAGGTATGCCAGAAAGTATGAATTGAAGCAAGCGCTGAACGCTTAGAGAGGAACAGGAAGTGACAGAGGTGGGGCAGGTAAAACGACAGGGAATAGATAAGTAGTCAAGAGCGCAATTCCTTCAGCACTGAGCGTAGTCATGGTTCAGTTGTCGGGGCTGGCCACCATGCGCCGTCGATTCCTTCGCTGTCAATTACTGCACATTTTCAGTCCTCATTAAGGGTGGCAAATTCGATTGGTGGCGTTGGCCAGATTGGCGTCGGGGATTTTCTCGCTGTCGGTTGCTTAATTCAAGCACATTCAAGCAATCTGGGGTCCAGATGCACGGGCTTTTATACCTTGCCGAACTGATAAGGCCGCATCGAAAATTAACAAGTACAGTGGGGTGAAATAAGTCTGAACCCCCCTCCCCTGTCGCCAAGACCACTTCAGGGTGCCGGAGGTGCGTACTTCTTATAACTCCCGCTTAGAAAGTGCGTATTTCTCAGACCGACCGGGGGAGGGGGGTTCAGACTTATTTCACCCCACTGTAGAGGGCAGATATAGAAATATTAGCCAACAGATAGATAAGCATGCGAGATATGGACAATTGCAGAGATCCGCGGTCCTACTACTATCCCCCCCCCCCTAAATAAACGTTGTTCGGTGGGCTCTATGGGTCGGAGCTATAGAGGGGGTATACTCTGAGTGGTTGAAGCCCCCTGAGAAGCCCTTGCCTGCCTTGTTGCATAGGCCAAAATCTGGTCTGTTGTAAAAACCAGGGCGTATATAGAAGGTTCGAGTGGCCTGTCTACCTCCTGACAGGCCACGAAAGCAGTATCTTCTATTTGTTAGACCCCCCTGACAGCTGGTTCCACCCGCCCACCGAATAACGTTTATTTAGGGGGGGGGATAGTACTCATCAATCGTACTATGTATATATCATAGAACCGCGGTGCTGTCTCCGTCAATGTCTCTCGCCTGCAATTTTGTCACCGCAGCAGTCCAGCCTCTTTTAACCCAATTGCGTCACCTATTTCAATCCCAACCATGTCAAAACACAGCAAGACATCGGAGAAGGAGGCTTCTTTTGCGCCTGGCTCCACCAGTATGGACTACCAGCTAGATGTTGGGATTGCTCACTCGAATCCCGTCAGTCCAGAAAAACCTTTCAAACTATGGAGCACGCTAGGGATAGCATATTCTATCACCTCCACTCCACTTGCCGTCGGTACATATTTGTCTGTTGCAATTGGTGTTGGCGGCAGTCCCATCTTCGTCTTTGCCTACCTCCTCTCCGTTGTCATGAACCTGTGTATCTGTTTGTCTTTGGCCGAATTGGCCGCCGTCATGCCACACAGTGGAGGTCAGTCCCCATCAATCCTCTGAACCCGAAAGACCTGCATTACTAACACTTTCATCTAGGTCAAATTTTCTGGACAGCAGCATTGGCACCCAAGTCTAGATCTCGAGGGTTGAGCTACATCGTCGGCTGGTTCACCTGCGCCGGGTACTTCTGCTGGACTGCCGCGACGTTCCTCATTACATCGCAGCTCATACTTGCTCTGGTTGCTGTCTGCAAGGTGACCTTTATTGGACAACCTTGGCACTACTACCTCGCCTATGTTGGTGCTGCAGCTTTCTCTGTCCTGGTCAATGTTCCCCTGTTCAAATGGTACCCCTATCTCCTCAAAAGCGTCGTTATCTATATAAACATCGCGGCATTGTTTATCATGATTACACTTCTGGTCCGGACACACCCCAAGCAGAGCGCAAAATTCGTCTTCGTCGATGTCGTGAACTATACTGGCTGGACTTCGAACGGTGTCGTCTTCTTCTTGGGTCTGCTTCCCGGTCTGACTGCTGTCAATGGTTTCGACAGCGCTGCACACATGGCGGAGGAGATGCCTCAGCCCAAGAGACAGGTCCCACAAGTAATGGTGCTCAGTGCGCTGCTCAGTGCGGTCAGCGGCTTCATCATGATTCTGGTATACATGTTCTGCATCACCAACTCCGACAATCTTCTTGCGCCTATTGGTGGACAGCCTATTGCTCAGCTGATGGTCGATTCATTTGATTCGTTGACTTTGACAATCATTGGAGTTGTTCTCTTCATTATCTGCTTTATCTTCGCATGCTGCACCATGATGACAACATTCAGCCGTGTGTGGTGGTCCTTTGCAAGAGAAGGAGGCGTCCCATTCTCGGGTACCATGAGTCGTGTAACCAAGGAAAGTCTTGTACCAGCCAACGCTGTGTACTTCGGCTTCGCCTCGTGCGCTCTGATTGGTCTTCTGGAACTTGGATCTGCGACTGCGCTCAACGCCATTCTCGGTGCGGGCATACTGTTTATCTTCATGTCCTACGCAGTCACTCTCGTCTGTTCATTGCTCACTAAACGAAGAACCTTAGCAAAGCCACATTACTTCAACCTTGGCCAAGTTGGTGGAACAATTCTGAATTGCGTCTCAGTTGCTTGGATTTGCTTTATTTTTGTATGGCTGTGCTTTCCTCTTTACGTTCCTGTTACTGGAAACACCATGAACTTTGCCATTGTTGTGTTCTTCATTGTCATATTGATCAGTGCTATCAATTGGTTTTGCTATTCAACGAGGCACTTCAAAGCCCCAGAACCAAAGGCTGATATTGCGGAGCTTGAAGTTGAAGTATAGAAGGAAATTTGGAACCACTTTGTTGTAGCGTTATGGAATTATAAATTCCATCGGCCACCTATATCAAGAGCAACATAAAATAAAAAAAGGCGTCCCTGATCTCGAGACTTAGCGTGAGATATTTAATTTGCCTGCTCTCTGTGCTGGTGTGCGAGATCTGGCTCTTCAGCAATACCTGCCGTGTGATCGTGAAGGCCGTATCAATATAGACCTCACAGGTCAAAGTAAAAGAAAGAAAACTGACGGCATCCCAAAACAAGGTACCACCTATCTTCTTCGTCTATGATGAGGCCCGAGATCGGCAGAAGAAAATTTCCCAAGGGGATCTCAGTGCAATGTTGCAGAACTGCCAAGGATAGAAGGTGCAATTTAAGAAAGCTCAACAGTATAGACTTTGAGCAAAGGTACCTACTTCTCTGGATTTAAAGGGCAAGTTGGGACCAGGACGACCCGGTAAATTGCACCAAATTGCATATCATGGTGAAACATGGCCGCTGAATTACAAGATGATGTATGTATGCCTTGAATGTAGGACAGATTACTTTATATAGAGAGAAAATTCAAAGTTGAGGTAGAATTCATTGCGTATGAAAGGCTAAATCAAATCTAGAGATCTAAAACCACTTCAATACATATCGCCCTTAGGCTTCTCCTTCCCAAGCGCTGCCAAAGGATGTCCTTGCGAGACCCAGCCCAAAAACGGCGCGCTGAGACTGTACCCAATAAGTTTCAGCATATCTTCGTCATCATCCCAGAGATCGAGTAGCTGTTCCTTGGTATTGTTCAGGTACTGATTTTCCTCCTGTGCAAAATAGAGTAAGCATTAGTCCCCAAACCATACTGCAGCCGCTAATGGCTCCAGAAGCACGAGCGCGTCTAATAAACGTCACATACCTGTCTTAAGTAACCCTTTGTCATGAAGCAACTATACACCAACCTCTCTTCATCTTTGGTCGTATTCGCCGAACCTCCGTGATAGCACGATGAAAGCATCATGAACCCATCTCCTGGTTCAAGCTCTGCATAGAATGCTAGATCTTCGCTCGGCGGCGTCTCTGGATCCCAGAGGTGCGACCCAGGAATGAATCTAACCGCCCATGTCAGCTTCTTCTCCCTTCAGAACGCATTTCACAACGAAAGTGATTGTTATTTGTTTACCTAGTCGCCCCATTTGCCCTTGTCGTCTTCTTCCCGCCCACAAACCATCCAATCCCACTCTCCAAACCAAGCTGCAATTCCTCAGCACTGACCTGGGTCGGGCCCCGATGATGGATCATATCATCGCGATGCAGCGGCTGCGCTGCCGCTCCTGGGCCAATGGAGAAAACAATCGTGTTATTGAGCTGGGGCAGCGACGTGCTGACCTCGCGCTTCTGGCCTAGATAGCTAGTCCATGTGCTAGACAAGATGATTTTGCAAA
Organism: Pezicula radicicola; assembly: GCA_003008705.1. NCBI lineage: Eukaryota > Fungi > Ascomycota > Leotiomycetes > Helotiales > Dermateaceae > Pezicula > Pezicula radicicola. The sequence continues at coordinate 45,944 of PDUO01000130.1, forward strand.
CATCTTGGTATGGCTTGTAGCAGACGACTTCCTTCATGAAAGTCTTTGATTTTCCAGCGAGACCGTTCATGCGCCGCGTCTGGATGGGGAAGAACTCGCCGTCCCAGGGCTCATCAGCGTCGAGATACGGGCGGGTGTCGGTCTCAATCTGGGCGAGTTGGGAAGGCGAGACGACGTTCCTAATGATGCAGCCGCCGGCTGTACGGAGGGCAGTTATTATCTCATCTGTTGTAACGGTGGCGCTATTAAAGGCGTTGACTTTGGGTAACGGTCTCTTGTGGTCATGGCCGAGTCGCGCAATCAGAGGTGAGGAGTTGGTCTGCGTTATGGTGGTTGTTGAAGACATTGTGCGGAGTTGTTAGATGTTGCTCACTAAAGGATATCAACCGGTAATCTTTCCTGACTTATATACCCAGCTCCTCGAGACTCCTCGAGGGGTATCTTGATAAACCAAAATCTCTTATGGCTACAATAGCTGTCTCGATACCATTCGAGATTCGCCACCTCGTTGTCACCTTCCATATTTCCCACAACCGTGAAAACTTCACTCTGCTATATTCATCAATCGTCTTGTAGAATCACCCCACAATTTTTTATCAATTTATACACGTATTATAATTTGCAATCCGACTCTCATTGCTCCCATCCTCATAAGCCAAGAACGACTCTACGTGCGAGAATATAAGGTTCCACATAATGGACTAACACTAAAGGCAACTGACGGCGAGCGAGCCGGACCTATAGTTAAACGAGGAAAACAAGGGTTTTATAAAGAAAAATTTCAGTCGTGTATAGGAACCGTATATGTTATTTTCACTATACAATCTCAAAGTATTCGATATCTAGACCAAGCTATTATATAGCTAGTTCTTTTTATAATAGGTATTATTATAATACTTATTATTATTTAGGTTTATATTAAAGATACTAATTATAACTTAGAGGAGAATATTATTAAGTTATCTAATTAAGGAAATTAATAGAGTAGAATTTACTAGAGAAAATATATTTTAAATTTTAACTTTAGTATTTCCCTCTAAGAATAAAGGAATAGTTCTTAAAAGGTATTAATAAATTAATATTTTTAAATTAAAGTATTTTAAGTTCTATAAAGATAGATTATAAACTAAATAAAACTAACTTTATTTAAATAATAATTTATATTTATAATAATAATACTATATAGATATTTCTTTTTATTATTAAATATTTATTAATATATTTATTATATTAATATTAATTCTTATTAATTAATTTATTATATTCTATTAATAATTTTTATTTAGTTTAAATATATATAAGTTTATTAATATTAGATTTAATTAGTTTTTAATAATTAATAACTAAGAGAATAATTTTTATAATTAAAACTAATTATTAAATTAATTTTAAATAAATTTAATTTAATATAAATTAGTAGTTTTTAATTAATTAGTCTAATAGAGATAAACTAGTTATTAAATAAGATTAATTTATAATTTAATAAAAGAAATAAACTTATTTAATAATTTAATTAATTAAAGTTATAATAATAATAATAATTTTTAAAGTAATAATAAATTATTTTTTTATTTTTTAATTATAAAAGAAAAGATTAAGATTTAATTTATCTATAGTTTATAATATAAATAAAAAAATTTAATAATTATAATTAATTAATTATTAATATTATTTAATTATTTAAATTTATTATTAATTAAACTATACTTTAATAATAAATATATATAATAATTATAAATCTAATTATTTTAAGAGTAATTATATAATTATATATAATTTTCTTTATAATTAATAAATAAAAAAAAACTAATATTTAATTAATTATAGTTTTATTATATTAAAAAAACTTTTAATAAAAATAATTATTTTATTATAAATTTCTTTTTATAATTTAATATAATAAGATATAACTCTAAGTAAGATATATTTTAAATTTAAATAAATTTTCTATTTAAATAAATAATAATTATAATAATAATTCTCTTTAATTATAAATAACTTTTAAATAATTAAATAATATAAAACTAAATTTAATAATATTATTAATTAATTTATTAAAGTT
>PDUO01000127.1:14070-26894 GCA_003008705.1 Pezicula radicicola
AATTATTAAATTAAACTTTAATAGAAATAAACTTATTTTTAATAAGGAATTCCTTTTTATATTAAATAATATTATTAATTAATACTTTTATCTTTAGATTTTTATCTAGTTTTTTTTAAATTAAATTAATAACTTTTTTCTTTATATATTATTCTTTTAGTTAGTTTTCTTTAACTAAATAATAGTAATTATTATATTAATAGAGATTATTATATATATATAAGAATTTAGATTTATATTTAATAACTTAATTTAAATAATCTTAGAATATAATAAATATATTATAAATTATTCTATAAACTTATACTAAGGATTTCTAATAGATTTAAAATTAGTTAATAAGGTTATATAATATTAAGAGATCTTTACTCTTATTTTCTTTTAAAACTAATTTTAATTTAAGAGTTAATTTATATTTAAAATTAATATTTTAGATTATATATATAAAATTAAATAGAATAAAATTATTAATAGTTTTTATAATATTAAAATCTTTAGTATTAGTATATATAGTTTTTTATTATTATAATTATTTTTTAATACTTTACTTTTTCTTAAATAATTTAAATTTATAAAACTTTCTAACTAGTTTTATTCTTTTAGTATAATCTAATAATATAAAATATAATTTTAATATAATTAATACTTCTTATATTATTATAGAATTATATATAAGTAAGAGGTATTAAAGAGTTATAAAGTTATATATATACTTTTATATAAATACTAGTATATTTAATTATTTATTAATTAGTTAGATAGAATATTTTTATATATTTTATTTAATTTTAAATATTTTATATTATTATTTTATAGTTTTAATTTCTATAAGAGTTATTATTAGTATTTAAATAAATATTAATTAAATTAAAAAAGTTAGAAATAATAACTAAATAAGTAATATTAAATTAATATATAATTATACTAGATTCTTATTACTTTAGATTAATTTATATATCTTTAATAATTAATTTTATTAGTCTAAGAAGTTACTAAGAATAAGTATAAATTTAATAATTATTTTAAATAATTTTTACTAAAGTTAAATAAATTAAATAAGTCTATTTAACTTATATAGAACTAAGTAGTTTTTAAACTATTATTAGTTTAAATTAAATTAATATACTAGTAGTAGTAAAGAACTTATAACTATTACTAATAGTAGAATATATTAATAAATATATAGATTAGAAGTTAAGAGATAGTTACTTAATTCTATATAGATAGTAAAATAAGAGTATATATATATAAATAAGAGTAAGTAATTACTAATACTAAAATAACTTATATAGTATTAGAGAAATAGTCTTCTTATATATAAAATACTTAGAAATCAACTATCTAACTAATACTATCGACTTATCTATAGTATGAACTAAATATAAACTATATTTATAGTTTCTGAACGAGTAGTAATACTGTTATATTTGGCAACACAGCCTCATCCTGTCTATTTAGGAGGGAGGGGGGGGAAGAGAGTACCAGACAGAGAGCGACGCCAATTTCAACCTCATTGTTCCTTCACAATCTTCACTACTCGAAAGCTGTCATGGATCCAGAGAACGTGGACGACCTGTTCGAAATGGGCCTCGTCGAGGTCGACGACGAGGAGTTCGAGACCCACCGCGACAACTTCGGCAAGCCGCAGCAGATCAACCTCACCGGACCAGACCGGATTGACAAGGAGGGAGTAGTGCTCTGCGGCCGCCTGGTCGACGTTGTGCACGGCGAAGACGCCGGAAAGCCGTGGACGCTCACCATCTTTGAGTAGTATATATATACCAACCACCCGGGCAAGTACTTCAAGTTCGCCCGGATCGGTATTAGCTTCAAGTCCTCGACTAGCGACCAGTACTATGACCCAGTCGTCGTGGACTACTTCCCCTGGGGCGCCTACTCCCTGTCCAAGACGACCAAGAAGCTCGAGACGACCCGAGGCTGGCACCCATCAGTCAAGCTCGGCAAGGATGGCGTCGCGACCGCCGAGAATGTCTTCGTGTACGACCTCAAGGAGACAGTCGACCGCGACGAGCACATCTACGTCAACGGCTGTCCGGTGCTGGTGGACGGGTACACCGACCCAGACCGACTCACCGCCGTGCAGTGGAACCTGTTCGAGAGCGAGAGCCAGCAGAGCGGCGTCCCGCGATATTTCCGCACTGCGGTTCTCCTCGAGCGGAAGCTGGGCGACAAATCCCGCTTCACAGCAAAGATCGATATGAAGGTCAAGGTGTCATTCATGCAGGACGCAAAGCAGAAGATCAAGAGCTTTCTGGGGTGGAATGTGAAGGACGCTCCGGCCATATTTGACCCAACTCTAAGCCCGACCACCAATCGGTTCGATGACAAACTGAAGTCTCTTCGCAGTATATCGTTGGAGTACAAATACCCTTTCCTCCTCTTCCGGAAGTTTCCGGATGCCACGGATGGAAAGTAAGGGCCCAGCAAGGTGGCGGCGATCCTAAGCAAAAGGTGACTAGTCGGGGGAGGACAGGGAGGCACAAGACAATTATTAATGAAAGTTTCAATGTATGGTACATGTATGGCAGAGAACTATAGTTTTCGTATAGAAATCAATGAAGAGCTCCGCATTCTTTTGAGTCAGCGTACTTGGAGAATGTTTGGTGTATATTGTCAGGACATGACGTGAGGAAGGACGCTAGTAAATGCATATCACCGATGTATCGTAGACAACAACAGATTACCACCACAGATCCTAACGAAAAAAATATTATATGAAGATAGCAGCTCGATGCTCGTCTACTCGTTGGCGACCATGTGATTTTCCTAGTAAAACGTTGGAATATAAAAAGTCTAGAATAACTTACAGGGGGTATATCTTAATACAATATATAAGTAAATTATCTTATTTCTCTTAAGGATTATATATATAGTAAGAGGGAGTTATATCTTTTTTTACTTAATTTTATCTATTATTCTTAGTAGGTTATATATATAAAATGATCGCATCGCTATAATGATCGTATCACCCCGAACTAACCCCCTAGGGGTTAGTGAAATAAAAGAAAATGAAATCGAAAGAAATGTTATATGAAGACGCCAGCTCGATGCTCATCTACATTGGATTTCTCAAGCTCTTTCTTTTCTCATATTCCCTCAACTTATCGACCATCTTCTCCCGGACCCTCTCCACCAAGCTCTTGACTGGGTTCTCGGTTTCCCTTGCTTCGTTAAGCAGTCCAGTCACGTTGACAAGAGACGCGGCGGTCGCACTCTTGGACTCGATCTTCGGCTTCAGCTTGTCGAAACATGCGTTCATTGTTGAAGTCGCCTTTGTCGTATCCATACCGCTCCGAGCACCAGAGCACCAGGGCAGCCAAGCCTGATACCAGCGCCGTGGATGCCGAGCTGCCCTTGTCGGTCCTCGTGAAAGCCAACGGGTCGGACACGACCTCGTCTAGCTTCTCGCCGGGCAACAGGTAGTCAACGTTGGCGTTATTGACGAAGTCGGACTTGTTGCCGTTCTTGTTGCACGAGCCGACCTTCTTGATCATCTTGGTCTGGCTGCTGGCTGGGAGCGCCGCCGCCTGCTTGTACATGCCCTTGTCATCGGAGGCGCAGAATAGGACGATGTTGGCGCGGCCGGCGTCCTCGATTATGGTTCTCAGATCTCCGGCGCCCTGAGAGTTTTGAGACTTTTCCTTGATCGTCTAACTCATGGATATAATGTGGACATCTTGGGAGACTGCCCACTTTATAGCCTGCGTGCCATTTACATCAGTCGATACATGCGTTGTAGTTCTGTTCCGCACAGCAGAGGAGTTTTATCTTTTCCAAATAGCCAATTGGACTCACCTCAGCAGCCATCTGAGCCACAGACGAATAGGCCGTCGTCGACTTTTCGAGTCTCGCAACATACAGGTTGACATAAGGGTAAACGGAGTGAATCAGATTCGCCATTACCGTGTCGTGGCCGTCCGCTGAGTTGTAGAAGGTGCCGACATTTCCATGCTCAGTCAAGTTATCTGGCGGCCAACCTTCCTTTACGCTGCCTTTCTGGTGAGTCAGCTCGGGTTGACGCCATCGTCAATCACCGCCACCCTCACCGGGTTCTTTCTCAGTCTCATGAGGTCAGTAGAATTTGGTCGCAGCATCTGGAAGCTCTTGACGACTTCCTTGCGGAATTCCGACACGGCTTGAATCCATCTGTGTCTTCATGCGCATGAGTTGAGAAATTCCAGAATCTACCGGGAGAAACAGCGGAACACTTACTGTGATAGGTTCTCGTCTTGAACGCTAAACCCGCTTTTCTTATTGTCCCTCGTATCATCGCTCTTAATGCCCGTTCGTAAATTGGGAGGAGCGTAAAAAAGCAGGTCCGGGAACCTATTGTGTAGCCGAGTCTTGAATTGCGCGAGACACTCCCTCAATCTCGCGACGGACTCGATACTCTTTGTTTGCGTTTGTTAGTGACTCGCCCTATACTGGTTGGGGCTGGTTGTCTGACGCACCGATTCAACATCTACGTGGACACGATGGAGCTGTGGAGGTGCAGATTTAGCCAAGGTCCGAGCAAAAGTAACGGTATTGGGAGCATACTTTTGGAAGCATTCGTTTTAGGCCAACTTCGGGATCTGGCCACCCCACAAGGTAGCTGTTCTGTCCATTCCAGGTTAGCCAAAGCTCAACCAGCTTCCCAGCTTCGCCCTTGATAGTTTCGATCGACAGGTTTTACATGTTCCAATCCAAACATCGGATGTCCTAGCCCTTCAGACACTCCTCGATAGCTTCGTCCTCACACTAAAAGTCTTGGTTGTCTTTTATGACCAGCTTCAAAATCCTCTTCACTTTCTTAGCTTCGCGAAGCCACGTTAGGACGGCTTTGAGATACTTGACATTTCGTTCTCGCTGAGCGCCAGGAGCGAAGGGCTTATTCGCTCCTCTAAGCGTCGGAGTGATGCTCGGAACCGCCCTTTTCGGTTTGTCCCTGGCCCGTAAACTAGCTAGTTTCAATTCTACACACGCGAGGATAGAATGCAATTTAAGGAACTCGTGGTCTTTCTCTATATCTTTGTAGAGCGCATCTTCCGTCTTGAATGCGATCTGGACGGTCTGACCGGTCGATGACGCTGGAAATTTCATGTCCGTTAGCCTTAGGGAAAGAATCAAGCGAGGGTCATAGTTGGGTTGAGACCTCAACTTACACAAAGGGTTCGCCTTCTGATCCCCAAAGATACACTTCACCGCTTCATCAAAATCCTCTCGTGAGCTACATTGCTCAAGTAGATGCCTGGCAACTTGCCCGGCCAGGTGCTGAGACTTGTTCCACTCCGGTTCTGCATGCTTGGATACATTCTTCTGCGCCGATTCGTCGTTCGAGCTCGGTTGAGCCTGTTTTTTCTCCCTCTTCGAACTAGCACGCTTCTTGGATTGATTGTCATTCGCCTGTGTTGCTTGGTCCTAGTCGTTTGTGGTCGTGATGGCTGCAGTTGAGGGTACAGCTGCCGAAGCCCGTGAGTCCTTGTTTGCGTCAACAGACTTCTCAGGTTCATACTCGAGCCCTACCCAATCCTCATTTGAGGCGTTCCTTCCTTCGATGTAGATGACGTAAGGAGTCTTCCCGTCATCGTTCGTAACTGACAATGCAGTGGGGTACTGGTTTATCAGATCCTGGAGCGTCTTGACAAAACGAGTGGCGTATTCCCGCTCATCAGTGATCAGATTAGGGTGCTTTCGATGGCAGTATTCGCACCCTTCAACGGGACATTTTCGACTCGGGACGGAGAAACGATTTGTTTTAAACTAGACGAAATCGTGGAGGGGGAGTATTGCTATTCAACCGCTTTAGAGCGAAAGTCTTCGGACCGCCATGCTTGATGAGGATGTCCATAATATCGAGATTCATGGGATCTAAGGCAGTGGCTGCATGGAGAGAGTTCTGCCCAGAGCTGTTCTTGGCCCCGATAGCTTCGGCAACCAAGGACTTGAGGTTGGCGTACTCTGCAGTCGCTTCACAGACGAACCTGATGAGTCCGAAATGCTTGCGTTCAATGGCGTACACCAGCATCGGCCGCGACCCACTCAATCCCTCGTCGCCCAGTCGCTCTTTTACCAGGAGGAGCGCGGTCGTGGTGAGATGCTTGAAAGATTCCGAGTTATCGAAGTCGTACGGCTCATACTTCCTGATGAGGTAATGGAGGATGGTGACGTCCGCTTCGTCGCGCAGATTCGAGAGGCACTGATCGATGGCATTCCCATACCTCTTCTTGAATCTGTCCGGAGTGACCTCGCCTTCGCCTCGCACCGCATCGAATAATTTGCCACGTTTCTGGGAAAGCTCCAGGTGTTCCCATTCTGTATCGTTGACTAGCTGATCCGAGTCGACTTCTGCATCTGGGAGCGTCGAGTCTAGCTGTGATTTAGTCGAAAAGGACACTGTTCGCGAGATCCACATAGGCCTCCCAGGGGTCACAATGTCGACGGGCCTTTGTGGAGGTTCCATGATGTCGTTTTCAAGGAGTGCAGTAAATTTTTAACAATTCATATGGTTTACTTTCTGCAGGAAGTACCAGATACAAGCGGGGAAGTCAGAGGAATAAGCCAACAGAAGACACTAGGAGGGGAGATCGATCTCGAAAGCTCATGGGAATACCGCGTCATGGCCTCATGGACCGCCCTTTTCAATCCCGAAAGTTTGCAGCCGTACATGTAGCCCGTCAATCTCCTGCTGTTCCTCCATCTCCAGGCAAGGCCCAGCCTTGTCAGTATGATCGAGGCCCGACACCCCAGCAGGCACCCTTCGCAAGTCACACGTCCTAAGTCGCACTATTGATGTCGTACAACCGCACTTGTGTACTCGGTGTGTGGTGAGCGCGAGGCTCGCTGAAAGAACCCTGCCCCGAGCCTTCCTGGATCCGTTTGTAGGACAAATTTAGCGAATTACAATGTCGGGCATCCTAGCAATAAAAAGCAAAACGTAACACCTCCAAAGTCGACCTCAACTTAGAAAGCTGGCTTGAGATGACCGTGTTCGTTCATTATTGCCAAAAAGCCCTTCATCCGAAATTTCAACTTCAGATCGAAGATCCTAGCAGTCCCAGTTTCCTATTGAATGCCATGCACTGAGAACGGAGTTGTGGCTCGGCTGACGTTCGCTTCAATTAAGTTGCTGTGCTTTGTGTTAGAGTTGCGGCACGGACCGATCTTGCTTTGCTTTGTCCTTCGGGACAAGGCGAAGTGGTGCAATGGTTAATTCATACAACTGACGTGTGTGGCTGCCAGAATAGCTGGCCACCAAGGTAAGATTACCATGCTAAAATATGTAGCGTCTCTCAGTTCGCCAGCCAAAAGCGAGCAGAATAATCTGAGGCGCTTATTACCAGGGTCCTTCCATCAGCTTTCAACATTAACCAGGAAGTGGCTGTCCCGAAAGGGTCCAATATTAAGCCACTGGCTCGGAAGCCCAACTTCCAATTAGCTACCTCAGTATCGTGGCTGTAAGCTTACCCCGAGGCACCTTTTTCGTGCGAAACTGTGCAATCGAAACACAGAGACGTTTTCTTTCTTTTTTTCAAGCTGGGTTGGGCCAGGCTTCATATTTCCGGTTGAGAATAGTAGCGACCAATTGAAAAAATGTCTCTCTACTACTCACTGCACTTCCAGCACCTGAGCTGGCCAGCCCAGCCAGGCGATTCAATTACGCCCAAGGAGCATGGAGTCACAGGTTGTGGCGACTCAATTTATTAGGGGTTGGCCATTAAAAGAGAATATACCTGGTTGGATGCCAGATACGGCTAAGCTAAGATATTTCCATCCCCCAGATTTATTTTTTGTTAGCCCTCCGAGAGACTCTCTCTTCCTGCTCAAAAAAGCCGGAGTGTGCCTTTCGTAGGCCTGGGCCCCACCTCTTCTCGGGCTTCCTTTGTACGTCACCACTACATACAACGTATGTAACTCGATCAATACTGCTTTCATAAATTCTCTGCCACCTTGAGAATTCACACTGTGAGAGATCGGTTCCAGAACCCACAAGTCTCGCCTTTCATTGTCTCACCGCTCCGCCTCTCGTTAGTTGTCGCCTCCTGGCACTCAGATCACCTTGCGGCAAGAGAGGGCTTTGGCCGTGCAGCACCAACGCGATGGACGTACTGTCAGTTATATGCCACTGAAGCATGTGCCGGAAAGCTTCGTATTGACCAGTATTTCAGGATCGTCAAAATTCATGGCATTGGAAGTCCGAATTTCGACCCGCCACTATTACTTGACCTCTACGATGATCGGGGATCCAGCTACCACCAGTATTCATTCTCGTATTCCATTGGTCGCATAATCGGCGAGACAGCGAGACCTTACAACACCATCCCCGAACTTGCAACGGAGTTGTTAGGCGGGACTTTGGACTCCTATCCGAGCCCGAGGGTATTCTGGCTTCCTTTGACTGTCACTCCTTGCATTTCGCTGACGAGAGATATATCCAGGCAGGAACACGCACGCCGATAGTATGCTTAGCCTGCGACATCGGTGGATCAATCTTGAAACAAGTCAGCGGCTCTAGATTTATAAAGGCCAGGAAAATGTCAGTCTGACTTACAATTTACAGGCTCTTATCACTGCATTATCGGCCCCAGGTTCAGAGTACCTGGAAATTCTTGAGGCAATCACCACTTTGGTACGTTCATGATCATTGGATATTGGTCCCCCCTTGGAGTCATCAATAGGCGCTAAATTGGGAAGGTCTTCTTCGGGACTCCTCACCGAGAAACAGTATCGACTCCCTGGGAAACAGCATTGTTCGGACTTGTTTCTCAACTGAGTGACGTGCAGAGTTCCGTGGAAAGGCTACCAGCCTGCATATCCGAGCTCTCGCGCTACCACAGACAGCTCCATCAGGATTTTGCTGGCGTCGGCAATAGCTTCAGAATGATACAATATTCTGGGAAACTGGTATGTTTGGAAAAAACGCAACCAAATTCTCGACTTCTTATTGTTGATTTCTGATGACTACATCGCAGGGGCTGACGGAGTCACTTGCAACCGTTGGTTCTGATACGGAGGAACAGATAATCGACGACATTTCCTTTAATGATCTGAACAAGTTGTCGATGAAATTGCATATCAATTACTTCATGAACCGTCTCGAAGATGCGTCTATAGGTATGTCAGTCAGCACATTCGCCTCTCACCCTCTCGTTGATGAGTTTGGCGTTTTCTGACCATCGCCAACATAGTTGTGAGCCCATTCTACCAGTCATTTATGCGAACAGTCCTGGCACATGCATCACGATGTTATATCACACCCACGAAACAACCCAGATTCCCCAGAACGGCAAAATCAGTGTTCTCGCACGGAGCTCCAGAGGCATGGTTGCAATCCACAGACACTTTCCATCCGTCGACCCCGTTAATCCTATACGTGCCATCCGCATTCGCCAACAGAATCTTTTTAGATTCTCTATTGTCCCACCTTTCTGGCCTAAGGAAGGGTCCCTTTCGCAAACACACCATCATATCAATCAACCTTCATGAGTCATATTCCACAGGCACTACCACTTTGGCACTCCTGTCCAGTGGAAATGGCGAGGCGTTGCCTATGTTTCCTTCAACTAGCTGTCCAAGCTCAATCCATGGCGTCTCAAGCCACCGAGCAAGCAGACTCAACCAAGGATAGCGACAAGAATGGCGATGAGGATAGGTCTAAGGATCCGGAAAACGACGTCCCAACCAGCATTGCACTGGAAGCCTACCAAAACTTTCTGGGTTACTCCGTAATGAATTGGACCGTTCACTATATCCAGGCGATGACCGAAGGGGCCACCGAAGCCGAGTCTGCCGACATCATCCAGATGTTGGACGAGTCCCTCTTTCAAATATGGCAACGGACTTGGCACTCATTGCGTCCCTTAAGATCGATTGTCCGCGAAGAACAAGTTGCCGAGCCGATACTACGGCAATCGCCCCTTACCTTGGCAAAACGAGCCCAGTTGCATTTCTACCAAGCGCTTGCAGCGATATTTGAAGCCATTCATGTTTTAAGGATAGTAGATGGGAAAGAAGATATCGCCTTAGCCTGGGGCGTGGCTCAAGCTGAGGGCGATGTCGAGAGAGCTAGGAGGTTTTGGCTAGAAGAGATCCCAGACGAGGCCAAAGACATGAATCTGCTGCTTCGGTGCTTTGGCAGAAACCCGGAACTGGCTTTTCGACTCGTGGCTTCTATCGACTAGGTGTTCGTTCACGACAAATTTTCCCATCTCCTATCGCACGATCTAGATGTTGGAGGAACCACTGTTCTCAAGTATATGGGCGAGCATCCAAGCCTAAACGTTCCACTACATCTCAGCCCTCCATCAGCTAGAGGTTGGTTGTGTGCTTCCCTGGGTCTCTCGGAGGTTATTGAGCACATTCTTGTGAGTCCAAACATCTCGCTAGTCCTGAAAAGAGACCCTGTTAGCCTTGTGCCCGTGGCACGAGATCCCGCTGCTACCGTCCCCGAACATGAGGATTCTGTTGCTCCTGTATCCAAGGAGGAAGACTATGAGGCTCCTGCTATCCTCGAAAAGCACACTGAGAACACGTTACTGCATATTGCTGTTGCTGCTGGCAACGTCGGGGCAGTCAAGGCTTTGCTGGCTCGCAGCATCGATGTTGACTCAACTGATGAAGAAGGGATGACCGCTGTAGCCCTCGCAGCAAGACATGGATTCGATGCAATCTTGGAACACCTGCTTCAACAGGCGACAAAGCCCAACCATCCGGCTAAAGATGGCAAGACTCCACTGTATTACGCGAGCCAGAACGGACATTACCGGATAGCGAGCCGTCTGGTTCAACTGGACGCAAGCCAGTTCGATATAGTAATAGACGGTACAGTCCAATCTTCCTGTTTCCTCGCTGCCATGAAATCAAACCATGAGCAGTTGGTAAAACTCTTCCTTGGAAGTACCCGATTGACAGATGCTGGACTCATGTTGGCAGCACGCTCGACAGAGAAAAACGTCGAGAATGAAGAGGAACTTCCCATAGATGCGCCTGCCAGGAATCCGCATGTCATGAACGGTTCAGGGTCTGCAGTTATGGACGCTGTTGCGAGTGGGGTTTCTGGAATCGCAATGGACCTTGTCGAAAAGGGATTCAACCTTGATGGGGTCGACGGTCTTGGAAACACCCTCGTGCATTGGGCAGCGAGGAACGGAATGCGAGATGTTCTGAGAGCTATCTTGGCACGACATGCAACCAGCATCAATGCAAAAAAACAATGAAGGCGATACTGCAATCCAGCAAGCAACTTCCCGGGGGCATTCAGAGTGCGTGTCTGAATTGCTGAGCCATAAGGCAGACCCAGGAATCGGAAGCAGTGCTGGCTGGACCCCTATCGAGCTTGCTGCAAGCAAGAATCTCTTCGGAGCTACGAGGGCGCTGTTAGAAAAGAAACAAGACAGCAAGGCATTGGGAGAAGCATTGCAACTTGCTGCCTTGGACGGCCATGGGAAGATTGTTACGCTTTTGCTGGATGCTGGTGCAGACAAGGACTACGTGGACAAGAGCGGAAACACTGCTTTGCAACTTGCAGCGTACATCAACCAGGACCGAGTTGTCGAGATTCTCTTGACGAGGAGAGCTAACCTCGAACTGAAAGACGACAGTGGACGTACAGCACTAGCAGATGCCGCGCGTAAAGGCCGCCGTCGCATCGTCAAACTACTCTTGGAAGCCGGCGCAGACGTCGAGGCAAAGGATGAAGACGGCAGGACTCCTTTCGACCTTGCCGTTATGAACGACTGTAAGGAAGAGGTGGCCTTACTCCTGTCCAGTGGGCCCAAAAACGACGGCGTCGAGGATAAAGGTCTCCTCCCAATGATGGTCGAAATGTCAAACAAGCCGGCTGTTGAGTATTTTCTGCAAACCCGGAGCAATGAGTCTACCGGTAATTCAGGATTAAATTTGTCCGACTCACTGAACAAGGCTATCAAGAAGAATGACGCCGACATCGTTTCGCTGTTGCTCGACTACGGGGCCGACCCTGATGATCCCAACGTGGCTGATCTTGACCGTCCCATGACGAAGTTCGGATCTCCGATTCACCTGGCAGCATATAACTGTCAACACGATGTGGCAAATGTCCTGTTAACACACAACAAGCGGAAGGCAGATGTGAACCTGACGGGAGGCCAGTTCTGGACCGCGCTCCACGCCTGCATTTCAGGTTTCAGGGACTCGGATGAATAGATCAAGATGTTTAGCCTCCTTGTACAGAACGGAGCAGATCCTATGATACAAGGTGGCTCGTACGGAACACTGCTCCACTGCGCCGTAGCACGCGCTTCCGCATCAGTGGTGGACGAAGTCCTGAGTACTTGCAAGGAACGGGAGCTAACTCTGGATACGCCTGACAACGAAGGCAGGCTCCCCTCACACTTTGCTGCCATTAACGCCAGTCCACCGATATTCCGCATCGTGTTTCTTCCAAGCCCGGCCTTGGAGGTGGAAGACATTCAAGGTCGTACACCTATGCACTTCGCTGCCGGCGCCGGTTCGCTCGCGGCGCTGTTACATCTCCTCAGCCGCTCAGACAGTCCATCGCTCGGGGAGTATCTGCAGCAAAAGGACGGCGATGGGTGGAACGCGTTGCACTGGGCGTGCAGGCAGAAAGATAAGGACGTCGTCCGGATGATTCTCGACGCCGGTGCGACCAGCTTTAGGGATGTCCGGACGAGGGAGGGTTACCTGGCCGAGGACATCGCCATATATCACAATAATAGTCACTTCATTCCGCTACTTCGGGGTGAAGGCGAGCCGGCCGATGAAAAGACGACTTTGGAGCTGCGGGATAACGCCTGGAACCGCACCAGCGCATATTGTGATAGCTG